>JAUEKX010295200.1:8796-21200 GCA_031834005.1 Dendronotus venustus
ACTACAACAATTAGTACTGTAACACCAACCATTACAAGTATAACACCAACATATATCAGTATAACATCAACAACTACGCCTACAACACCAGCAACTATCATTATAACACCAGCAACTACCACTACAACACCAAAAACTACCAAAACAACACCAACAACTACCACTATATCACCAACAACCACCACCATAACGCCAACAACTACCACTACAACACCAACAACTACCACTACAACACAAACAACTACCAATATAACATCAGCAACTACCACTACAATTCCAACAACTACCAGCAAAACACCAAGAATTACCACTATAACACCAACAACTACCATTACAACAGCAACAACTACCAATATAATGCCAGCAACTACCACTGCAACCACAACAACTACCACGACAACACCAACAACTACCACTACAACTATAACGCCAACAACTGCCTTTATAAAGCCAAAAACTACGAGTATCACGTCAACAACTACAACTCTAACACCAACAACTACTACCATAACCTCAACAACTACTAGTATAACGCCAACAACTACTAGTATAACGCCAACAACTACTAGTATAACGCCAACAACAGCCCCTACAACACCAACAACTACCAGAATAACTACAACAATTAGCACTACATCACCAACAACTACCAATATAACACCAACAACTACCCGTACAACACCAACACCAACAGTTACCTTTACAACACCAACAACTACCACTACAAAGTCAACTACTATCATTATAACACCAACAACTACCACTACAACACCAACAACTACAACTATAACACCAACAACTACCACCGTAACGCCAACAATTACCACTGTAACACCAACAATTACCACTACAACACCAATAACTACCACTACAATGTCAACAACTACCCATATAACTACAACAATTAGCATTACATCACCAACAACTACCAATATAACACCAACAACTACCCCTACAACACCAATACCAACAATTACCTCTACAACACCAACAACTACAACTATAACACCAACAATTGCAACTATAACGCCAACAACTACCTATACAAATCCAAATACTACCACTATAACAACAACAATTACCACTTTAACGCCAACAACTACTTCTATAAATCCAAAAACTACCAATATAACGCCAACAACTACAACTCTAGTACCAACAACTACCACTATAAAACCAACAATTTCCAATATAACACCAAGAACTACCAATATAACACCAAGAACTACCAATATAACACCAATTACTACCACTAGAACACCAACAACTATCACTACAATACCAACAACTACCAGTATAATATCAACAACTGCCACTATAATTTCAACACCTGCCACTATAACACAAACATATATCAGTATAACATCATCACCTATCACTATAACACTAATAACTACCACCATAACGCCAACAACTACCTCTACAACACCAACAACTACCACTACCAAGTCAACTACTACCATTATAACACCAACAACTACCATTACAACACCAACAACTACGACTGTAACACCAACAAATACAACTATAACACCAACAACTACCACCATAATGCCAACAACTACCTATATAAAGCCAACAACTACCAGTATAACACCAACAATCTCCACCATAACACCAACAAATACCACCATAACGCCAACAACAACCAGTAGAACACCAACAACTACCACTAGAACACAAATAACTACCAGCATAACATCAACAATTACCTCTATAACATCAACAGCTGCCACTTTAACACCAACTAGCACTACACCTGTCATTCCAACAATTACTACTGGGATACCATGCGGTATGTTATTTATGAGTTTACTTTCCACTGCTAGTTTAATGAATTAATTAATTCTTATAAAATCAAATAGTTATGTATAATTTTAAATAGCAGTTACCAGATTACCCTTTTAAGTGCTTAACATAATCAAAGGATTAAACTGACTTTTTTATCCACTTCATATATCATGTGGTGTGCACAGATTTCTTCATAATCAAATTGGTAAAGATTTATATTTTAATTATAATAGAAATTGAAAGTGCTATTCAAGGTATAATTACAGTATGAACAACATATTTTTTTACAAGGGGTCTTATTAGTACATAATTTTCTTGGTATGGTTTTGTGCTTTTGAAATTGAATGAAATTTCTTTTTAGCATTGATTATTTTCATAATGTTTTAGCATATTATGTTAATGCTGTGAATATTTTTTCTGGTGTAGAATAAAACTTAATATTTCAGAGTCGATAGGAAAGAATCAGGACGTCTTGTAGAAGATTTGACTAGTATAAGTTGAAAGTTAATGATTGTATTATATAATAACATTTTTTTAATTACCAATTGAATGATAAATAGAATAGGTTTTATCTAATTATTGAATTCTTTATCTTGTTTTTATCTGCAGAAATGTTAGCGTATATAAGTTTGATTTCGCATTTCTAGACAATCCAGATTTCTGTCTTGACAAAAACGATGGCGATTATCAACGAAAACATTCAGAGAAGGAACTTGACTATTACAGTTGTAAGAACAAAATTTGCAGCAAAAAATCCTGTGTTCGAGCCGATGAGGAATTTAACCAAAGCAAAGGCGAATGCGAAGACGAAGAAATATTTAAAATTTTAAGTCTTACCTAGGCAACACAATGTTTACAATGATTGTTAAGAGGATTCGATCAAATTATGGCAGCAAAATATGATTCCTAAAAACAGTATTTTAACACATCGGGTGTTTATGTCATTTGTCAGATAGTGGTTGTATGATATAATATATAAGGAAAGAACATAAGTTACATAAAGGAGATAACAGATTAAACATTAAAAATTATTAAAGACATTAGAAATCTTCCCAGCCGGTGCACAATCTCAGAACGACATTGCATGGATGTTAATATAACATTGAAACAACATAATAACAATGTATGCAAGCTGGTTAAGTCTTCTTTTTAGAATTAAAATAGTTTTTTATACCAACTGTCTCAAAATTTAAGCCAGTTTATTATTTCACTTTAAATATATACTTTAACTTTATCGATATTATTTGACTTTTGAATTCAGGGACTTTAATCTTAAGTTCAATTCATGAATATTGTTTTAATATATATAGTAGAGGAAACAATTAGATATAAGGGATTGTACTATGGTAATATTGGCCTGTAAAGTAATAAAATATTTTAACTGTCTATCTAATACTGCTAGCTATAAATGTGTTATGTATATGAATGAACTGTCTGACTTTGACAGAGACTAGATTTAACTTAAATATTGAGGAATCTACAATTATGATTTAAATGTTTAGGGCAATTTAACAAATCAGTCATATTACCTTTGGGATTTAAAAGAGGTTTGTAAAGATTCCATTCCTTAATTTACTTAGTGTATGTTTTTAGTATAATTTCATTGTATGGACATCTATTTTGGAATTATCTTTATTATGTAATGTATTCATGCATATTTACTTTACTTTATTTTTTAGGTTATTAAAAATAATACAGGAAAGCCAATACACACTTGCTCCTACATCAAGGTATATTTACAGAGGCGGATCTAGAATGTAGCAAATACATGCGAAGGAGAGTGAAAATAAAATCATCTTGACTATTTCTCACTGTCATCACTGTATTTTTGCTCTCCTACGCATGTATTTGCTACATTCTAGATCCGCCTCTGATTTATATGAATTATGATTAATAGTGACATGAAGATAAAGCTTTCTTTATTAAAATAAAAATATTTTTTAATTAAACTGATATCGTGTTTCAGGAAAGAAATAAAAGGAAAGAAATAAAGACTCGTTGAAAATCCATGGTATCAATTTTTTAAGTTATTAGGCGTGGGTAATAATTATATTACTGAAATGAGAAAAAAAAAAAAAAAAACTTTAGGTTTCTAAATTAAATGTGGGGCAAACAACCCGACATTTGCAGACCCGGTTTAAATAACACAAAAGAGCTGGAACACCGGTTGAAAGTCACTTTAAAGCGTGCAACACTCCTCTGACAATGGATGACATTAAGATAATTGCCGTATCGAATAAATGTAGTTTTAAATGAATGACTCTAGAAGCTCTTTGTATTAAAGATATTAAACCGTCAATAAATACAACGGACGAGTATAGAAATCGTGCCTTAACTATTAAGATATAATTGCTTTCTTGACACTTCAGAGTTCCCTCGGGAGCACTGTTGGTATATCAAGTTTTTAAGAAGTTTTATAATTTTTTAAGGTGTTTCATTTTACTGTAGATAGTGTTTGTATGTGGATAGAAATTAAATGTTTTTAGCAACAGTCTAACTATTTTTTATTTTTTATATTTTAGACCTGATGATGAAGTATAAACTTCGAAATATATTGTCAATTATATAAAATGCATTGATGATCCCTGATGTTGATCCTTAGGTTTTAGTAAAGTTTTAAAAGATGTTGATGAGGTATATTCGATTTTATTACACAATCTGGATTTGGAGAATTTTGATAATTTGAAACCAACTTGAATTAGACTATTACTGCTGCTAGAGACTTTAAATAATTTTTTTTTGTCTTAGAGCCGATTAATATATTGTTTTTTTTCTCATATAAATACATATGTATTATTTAGATTTTTCACTTTGCAACACCATCTGAAGAGAAATCAGTAACTTAATTATTTTTAAAAATATTTTTGAAATTGAACAAATGCAGTCGAATGTCAGTAGTAGACAACTAAAAAAAAGTTATATTGTATTTTGCAAATAAAAACATTACGCATGTTTATCTTATTAGATTGACTTTCAAGTTGATCTTGAATTGGAAATGACGTTGCCTTCTACAGTGAGTGTTTTCTTTGAGGATTTACTGGGTGGTTTTATCTGCATTAGAGACCTTTTTATTAAGCTTATCTACTGTATATTATTTTTGCTATTTTATAGTTTTTTATATTTGAATTAGTAAAGACGGCTTTTGGGCTGTCATTAACCCATATGTATATTCTTATTTAATTTCATTTGTTTTTCCAAATCTTAAATAAGTTACCAATGCTCATTAAATATATCAGGAATAGGATTTCAAAAATTTCTACCGGAGGTAAGATTTCTCTCGGTATTACAGTGAAATAAAAAATAATCTATCTTCTAATTAATATTTAGAACAATATTACTACACAACTTGCTGTCACTGTTCATTTATTTTAAATAAATGACACAATATGTATAACTAACATTTAAAAAAGCCGAATCAGAACGCTGACGGTAATTAGAAATCTTTTCGTTGCCTCTTAGTGTAAGTATTTTTATTATTATTTTAGGTATGGCAGATGTAACCGAATCGTCTTCATCGTTGGAACCGGAAGATTAATCAGATGAGTACATACAATCTTCAGATGAATCTCTTTGTGAAAGTACGTTTTTTTTTATTTCATTGTTTTTCTTTCGTGTTTTTTAGTTTTTAGGTAAATTGAAAAATTCTAGTTATGTTCAACAAAACCCTAGTTAATAAAATGGTTAAGATTTTTAAATATAAAAGCTTTTCATATATGTACACATTGTTCGTAGAAATATTAAAATTTTAATTTAAGTCTTACTTTATATTTAAATAAACACAGAATGAAACTCGGAATGAACATGAATATATAGTTGCTTTTAGACCTTATTAGCCTTGTCATTCGTTTAAGGTGCGTGCAGTGGTTTAGATATTGCAATAATTAATCCTCCATGATTACAAGGTTTACATGTCCGTGATGTTTCTGCTGTTATCGTTTGTGTTCGTTTGTTTGTGTTTTAGCATATACATTTAATAATTTAGAATTTTAATCGGTGTATTATTTGTAGCTCCAGTGAAAACAAGAACAATCAGTCGGAAATACCCAGAACGAATACGGTCATTACGCCAAGAGTGTAAGTATTTGCTTTAAAATGAAAATTTTGCAACAGTATTTTTGTTTAGCGTTGAATGATTTTACCAAATAATCAACGAAATTTCTTGCATGCTAAATTTGAATTCAAGATCGGGTTTTCCATTGTAGCATTAGATAACACACCAAATAACGAATCGACAATACCCTATTAGGATACCGTCGACAAATCAAGTAGATCACAATGAAGCTACAAATAGAATTTTTGAATGTAAGACTTCTTGTATAGTATTTCATTTTGATTTAAAAGTAAAAACTGTACGTCTTTTGAATTGTATCAATCCTCCTTTGTTTAAAATTATTTTATTTTTCAATTTCCAACTGTCACATAAACTTTTAAGTAATTTTAAATTGGAATTAAAAATATGTTATATTACATTATTGATTTACTTTTTGACATTTGTTTTTCGTAAAAATAGATTTCAGCCTTTCTTAAAACGCTTTCTGAAAAAGAAAATGAGCCTTCTAAAACGAGTGATTTGAAGACTTAAAACGACTTAGTGCTTATAAAAAATGTATTATACCAATTCCAAAAGTTTTATTTTTTTGGCATTCTCTTTCTTCTCTTATTATTTGTGGGAATAAATTTGAGATCTCTTCTTAAATTTCTTCTTCCTAAGATTTGTCACATTTTAGCCAAGTAGGATTTTTGTTTGTTAGGGATTGTATTCATTACCAGCCGGAAGGACGGGATGATAAACGACTCCGTGTATAGATAATGACTATGCACACTCACTTCCTTTCATCAGATACTATGGTAACAGGTTTTAATGTCAGAAATTGCCAAATTGACACTCCAACTCGATTTTTTTTAAATACTTCAATTACCCTATCAGTAACTCATATCGTTAAAAGTAATGATACTTCCAGTGCTTAATTTCTATCGCTAGTTTGCATACCATTTTGAAAATAAGACTCACAGACAAACATACGCTATTATATAATAGATAACCGTTGTCGTCACACAGTAGTTAAAGTTAAGTAATTTTTTGATTGTTATTTTTAGAACCACCAGTTGTGGATGGATTCCTTCAACGAAATTCGGAGATAAAGAAGTACACTCTAAGAACCAAATTAAAGAAGAAAAGAAAAGAGTTAATAGAAAAAATAAAAAATAAATTAAATATGTTTTAATTATATTGTATTACTATATTATTTTGACAATTAGTCTTTTTTTCAGTTTTTGAAACCATTTTATCAATTATTAATATTGAAAGATTTCTGTTGGCTAAACTTTCTACTTCTCAAGTAATTACACTCTCAATAGTGTCTAACTTAATCGATTTCTGGTGTATAATAATGAAGTTTTTTTTTCTACTCGTTTATTGACATCGTCGACCAATAATTTTTGGTTTTATTGAATTACTTTTCTTATTAAACTGACTTTTTAAAATTTAATTCGGATAGGCACAAAATATGCAATATTTAATACGTTCGGTATGTCAATTTTTGTAATTGTTTGTTGCAAATAATATGGAAAAACTAATATTTATGTTATTGTCATTTTATACCAGTACACGTTTTTGGAAGACATAACTACATCGAGGTTAAGATTTTTTATAATAATTCATCAAAGTATCTGGCTAAAACGTCCATTTTTTTCATATCTGAAACATCGGAATGACCTCATCTTAAAAGGAGAAAATTTGGTGGGAATTAATTTTGACGAGAACTCGCACCTTGTTATTCTGCAGATTTCAACCTCATTGACTTTTTAAAAAAACTGTTTAAGGAAACACAAATTGCTAATAATTCTTTCGTCAAAGAAGTAAAACCTCAAAAGTTTGGCACCGGAATGACAAATATAGAAAAGTCTTAATTGTATTACATTTCGGGTTAGTCACTACTAACTGCAAAAAAAAAAAAATGGTTACGCGCGTGGGTTGATCGTCGGTTTCGTCACCTATTTTTAAATTCTATATGTTCTAAAGAAAAGGCTTTCTGATTGAACAATAAAGAATTTGAGCCCGATGTTTTTATAAAGACTAAAAATATAACCATAGTCATGTTTTGTTTTAAAATCAATTTGTTAAGAACTCAACTACCTAAGTTACCTAAAAAATATGTGCACACTTTTGTATAAACAATTTTAAACAATATTAAACTTTAAATCAAATAAAGAACAAAGCAAACACTTTTGTTACCTGGTTTTGAGTGTAATTTTCTGTATTTTAGAAAGTCAGAATTTCATAAAAGTTGAAAATGTTAATTAAAATTTTATATTTCTAATATTCTCATCAGATAAAAAATTCAAAACAAAATAAAAATTTGTATTGTTTCAAAGAATTTTGGGACACAAAAATTAATGAAAGGAATAAGAACAATGATTGTATTGTATTGACTACTATTTCAACAAAATATAATTTCATGCTGCAGCATAGCAACTATATTTGCACGAAGAAGATATCGTTAGAAGACAATGCGTAAACAATTGCATCAAGTAAATTGAACAGACCAATTTTAACTATTGTCCACTAATCTGGATGAATTTTAGCAAAGAAAGCAATTCTCAATTAAAAAACTACACCGAAGATCTTTTCGTGCAGTTTTCCAAAACTTTAACCTAAACATTGATGAATATCTGGCGCTGGCGCTTCCCTACATACTTTTTCCATACAAAAGTTAGTTGTAGAGGTTTTCAAGTCTTTAAACGGTTTTAGTCCATCTTTTATCTCTGAATTATTTCAGACTAAAAACTCAAACTACTTCCTTAGATCGGGTCATTAGTTAACGTTACCGCCTACCAGGACCATAACCTTTGGTACACACTCTATAAGTTTTATGGGTAGTCTTTTATGGAAGATTTTAAATCAATCGATCAGTTTAAACATTGACTTAAAGACCTCTCAACCAGATGCTGCAATTGGTTGATTTGTTGTTAGTGAATTTATAACATGTATGATTATTTGTCAAACAGATTAATGCGTACACCAATGTAACAAAATGTTTACTTTGTATATATAAACAAATGACTAATGAAGGAAAAACAAATTCAATTTATATGAGTGTATTAAAACTCAAACGTCTTTATTGCTGTATTATTTACATAAAAAAACGTTAGCTATATTGATTATAACTTTGGTCACAATATAGTTGTATAATAGTTTTGGAGGCATTGAGAAAAGTGCTATGTCGTGATTAAAGTCAACTTTATAAATCAAAAAGCATATATATATATATATATATATGTATATAACTTAAAAATAAGCAATAATAAACATAAAACTAAATGAAAATAAAGACTGCAAGTGGGCAGAAATTTTCGTCTTCTTACGAGACTTCGTCAGCTATAAAAAATTACAAAATGCTGTTTCGTATTTATACAAAATAGTAATGATAAAACTAATAGGAAAAGGTTGTTACCTGGGGACTACAATAATGTTCAATAAAAGAAGGTCATAAAAAATAATTTATTCCTAGTTAAACAGCTAATTAAAAATGTTTCTACTATAATACAATAAAAAGAAAATTAAAAAGTTATTTATAGGCTAAAAAGATAAAAAGGACATATTTATGTACAATAACACAATAGGAATAAAACGCCAAAATAGAGGTAGAGACAGAAGCGGATCTAGAATGTAGCAAATACATGCGTAGGAGAGCAAAATACAGTGATGACAATGAAAAATAGTACAAGATAATTTTATTTTCACTCTCCTTCGCATGTATTTGCTACATTCTAGATCCGCCTCTGAGAGACGTAATATAAATGGATGATATTGTTTTTCTGATATATATATATATACTTAGTGTATCTTTGCTATCAATATCTAATTAGAAGATCTAATTTAGCAAAAACTAAAACCGTAATGCTTCGAGAAAACGCCCCCTCTATTAGACCTCATTATTTAAAACACACCGTAATATGTCATTCCCAAATATTTAAAAAGTGAGCTACTAATACATTAATTGAGTTTTATTAATTTATTAATTTAATAATTTATTAAATGAAATGGAAATTTGTGCTATACACAATTCTTCTTAAATTTTAATGTCAACGAAATTTAATATTATGTTTCACAAACTCGTTCTCTAAAATTTCTGAGAATCGTTTGCGTATCGAAGCAATACGATAACTGTTCGCTATTGTGAAGAATTATTTTTCATAACAAGATTTGTAAAGTATAAGAAAATAAATAATATCTAAAAGATAATGGCCTTAATGATGAAGATATTATTCAAGCAAAAGTTTAATTTTAAATTACAATCTGATAGAATTTATTAAAAAAAAAAGAATATATATGGTCCCAAGTTTTAAAATTGATTTTAGAAATTAGAAATTACAATTCTAATTTTACAAAAAAACAACTTTAAACTTTAAAACAAAAAATAACACAAATTATCGCAAATCGTATTTCGGAAAACTCCAAATTTTTGCTTTGATTATTTGACAAGAATCAATGGAAGGTGATATATATAAAAAAAATGACATAACAAACAACAGCAGCAACTGAGATATATACTCTAAATGAATGAGAATCATCACCAACAACTATATCAGTCTTGTTGTAGGACTATATTAAGTCAGTATGCGGTAGGTGGACACGGTAAACAACACAGCACATTTTCTATGTGGATCGCTATAACATTGATTTGGCTATGTACAAGTTTTCGTAAGATAGGTGTTACTGTTGCAGTAAAAATATTTTCGCTTATATTCGAGTTTCATTTATAATTACCATTCTATTTGCCCGCATAGAAATCTTTTCTTGAATTAGTGTAACCTAAAAAAGATTTAGAGTTTACAGTTTAAATAAAATAAATTTTGAAAAAATCATCAAGTATAGTTCTGATTTAAGAATTATTTTGTACTGAGATAATCATTTATACATTCATACATATAATTTCTCTACATTTTTCCACATTGTTCTTACTTATTTACTATTTATTTACTGTTTAGTCGTTTGATATAAATAAACATTACTTTGTGTTGTGATGAGGTTTTCTCCTGATAACGAAAGGTTAACAAACAATCAAGGAAAATCCAAGTTAAATAACAGTTAACTGCCTTAAATTTCGAGACAGTTGTTATAAAAAAGATATAATTCTTTTAATTCTAGAAAGAGAACTTAACCAGCTTGCATACGGCGTTACAGTAACATTGTTATTATGTTGTTTCAATGTTATATTAACATCCATGCAATGTCGTTCTGACATTGTGCACCGGCTGGGAAGATTTCTAGGTACTAAATTCTAAACTTTAAAATAACGTTTAATGCGTTTAATGTCTTTAATAGTTTTTAATGTTTACTCTGTTTTTTCTCCTTTATTTAACTTATGTTCTTCCATTATATAAGTATTATATTATACCCAAACATGTGATAAATGACATACAAACACGTGATGTATTAAAATAATGTTTTTAGAAATTATAATTTGTTGAGATAATTTGATCAAATCATCATAACAATCGTTGTAAAGATTATACTACCTTTGTAAGACAATTAATTGTCAGTTTCTTCGTCTTCGCATTCCCCTTTGGTTTGGTTAAATAACTGATCGGCTCGAACACAGGATTTTTTACTGCAAATTTTATTCTCACAATAGTAATAGTCCATTTCCTTCTTTGAATTGTCTTTTTGATAACCGCCATCGATTTTGTTAAGACAGAAGTCTGGATTATTGTCTAGAAATGCAAAATCAAACTTATATGGACTAATTTCTCAAAGAAAAAAAGCAAGATAAAGATAGCATTAATTGAATAACACCAATTTTATTTTTTATTCTATTCATCAAATAAAAAATGATATTTGAGGATTTCATCATTATATTTTAACTTAAACTAGTGAAATCTTCCACAAAACGTCCTGATTCTATTCCTATCGCTTGTAAAAACCTAAAAGTTGTTTTCTACATCAGAAAAAAATATTCACAGCTTTAATATAATGTGCTAAAACATTATCACCAAAAACAATCCGAAAAGGAGTTTAATTCAATATAAAATGTACGGACACATGTTTTTTTCATACTGTAAATAAACGTTTAATAACACTTACTAACACTTTCAATTTCTATTATAAAATAGAAATCTTTCCAATTAAATTATAAAGGAATATCTGCACACCATATTATATATGAAATGGATATAACAGTCAGTTTAACCATTTAGTTAACCTGGTAACTTCCATTAAATATTATCAAATACTAATGGATTTTATGAAAATCAATTAATTCTTTAAACTATCAGTGGAAAATAAAAATATAAGTAACATACCGCATGGTTTCCCTGTAGTGATTGTTATAGAAGGAAAAGTAATGGTAGTTGTTGGCATTGAAGTGGTAGATGTTGGCGTTATAGCAGTAGTTATTAGCGTTATAGTTGTAGTTGTTGATGATATAATGATAGTTGTTGCTGTTATAGTGTTAGTTGTTGGCGCTATAGTGGTAGTTGTTGGCGATATAGTGGTAGTTGTTGGCGATATAGTGGTAGTTATTGGCGATACAGAGGTGGTAGTTGGCGATATAGAGGTGGTTTTTGGTGATATAGAGGTGGTTGTTAGCGTTATAGTCGTAGTTGATGAT
>JAUEKX010296310.1:0-21158 GCA_031834005.1 Dendronotus venustus
TAAAAATTAACTCATGAGTTAAAATTGAAAATTAACTCACACTAACTCACGTTAACTCATAGTGAGAACCAAGCTTTATAGATTTCGTTTCTTTTCATGAATGAACATAAAATAGAAGATATTGCTCATAACTATGAAACACTGTTTCGTGATCTGTCGAACTTTTATACTTTAAGAGCATAACTTTTCGCGGTCAGAAACTTTCGCGCGTGATGAAAAAAATATATAAATATTTGACAAACGATAAACGTAATAAGGCTTAATTTTGCTCTTTCTACTCAAAGTCATCTGTTTCTAAAGATTCCGGTATACTCTGTTGAAAAAATATTTTTTTGAAGATGAAACACCTTTCGTGTTTTGAGAATTATCTTTAATTTGGGCTATTCCCGCCAGCGTATAAAGTCAGAAAGGGTGAGTTATCAATTTTGATTTACTAGTATAAAGCCATAACGTTGGCGCGGTTAATAATCTATCTTGCGCAGTCAACAAAACGGCCGACGTCCCTAGCTTGATTCTTCGGCAGAGGCCTGCTTCGCGGCCTGGTCGTTATTCGTGTCAGAATCTATCCTTTATCCGGGTAATGTCTATACTCCGGTCTCGGGTAGTCGTACATGCACGTTAAATTTTTTTTTGGCAAAACTACCCCCTGTACTTTGCTTATTAGGTCCTGTACGTCTAGTTTCTGTTGTTGTTGTTTTTCGTTTTTTAGCTAAGATTCTCCCCTTTACGACTATTCCCTACGGTACTATTATTTACCACATTTAGCAAGTTCCTTATAATCGAAGAGATAATGTTTATAGCGTGAACGTACCATTAAAGTATTTAACAACTTCGAAAAACCCATCGTGTGTACAAACCGTTAAGAGACTCGAATGTTTTCAACGTTGAAAAGCCTGTAATGTGCACAAACCTTTACTTTATGCTATTCGTTTTTGTTTATTTTTGTGTGTTTTGTTTTAACTAGCTCGTTGATCAAATAGTGTGTACAGATTGTTATCATTTTTTTTTGAACTTATCTTCAATACAAGTTTATCACCTCCTATACGATTAGTAATTTAAACCTCAAATTCTGCCTTTGTGTTTATTATCTCCTGTACGAGTATTAATTCTAGCTTTATCTTCTCTCCTGTACGATTATTTCCTACCCTACGTTCATTCGGATCTGAGAGTATTGCTAATAACCCCTCGGTAGATGAAATGTTGGTAATTATTTTCTATTTAATACGCATTTGAAGCGGGGTTAGGTGCTATTCGTGTGGGGCTTAGGTCATCTCAGCTTGGAGGTTAAGTTAGAGGTGCCAATGGTCCCAGTAGTTCTTTTTTCACAAGTAGGTTTCCAGCTGCCACAGTGTCCCACCTCAGTTCTTTGGTCTTGTGCAAGTCTTCGTTCCTTTCAGCATTGCACCCCTTTTTTTGATCTTTAGCATGCACGCTGAGCAGAAGCCTCTATCATATTCTGCAGGAAGTTTAATTTCGCAAGGTGTCTTCCTGTATTATCTTAGATGCAACAAGAGCAACCCCTTCTTTGAATGCGCTCAGCCCCCACGATTAGGTGTTGGTTTTCTATCCCTGATTTTTCTTTTCCCTCTCCATCAAGCCCTTTAGTCACAGTTAAAGCTATATGTTTGAAGTGTTTATGCAGGGATATTCTCTGGTCTCCGGTTCACCTTTTCATACTTTTCAACGTCCACCCTTGGAGGCGGTGCCTAAGAAGGGTAAATCTGCCCAAGAAGGATGGATCTGCCAGGATTATTCTAAATTTGTCATCACTCATAGGATCTTTGATTAACAATGAGATACCAATTGAGCTCTCTATTGGCAGGTACTCCCAGTTCGTTGAGGCTGAGTCTTTGGTCCGCTTTTTCGGTCATCGCAAAGGTAGACATGAAATATGCCTTTCGTTTGTGTCCTGTTCATCCCTTAGATCGGCGTTGCTAGGTTATTCGTGGTTAGATCGATTTTTCTTTGACAGTAAGCTCCCCCTCGGTGCAACGCCGGATTGGGAAATGCCAACAAACTTGTGTCGTTAGTGGTATCGCTGGAAGCTTAACAAATGCAAGAAACGGGAGTTGTGGTCAGCTATTGGTGCATTGTCCTTCGCTCGTAAGATAGTTAAGCCTGATCGGATGTCTTTGCGGCGATTATTTGATCGGTCAACCTCGGTGGTCTAGTTGCATCATCGTATTGAGTTGAATCGTTGAACGTGTGCTAATTTTTCAAGGTGGTCGGAGTCCCTTCATCTCTGGGATGGTAAATGTTTCTACCAGGATCCCTAGACTTTGGTTTCTCCACTTTAATTGTTTTCAGATGCTTCCGGCGTAGGATGCAGTGGTTACTTTCATAGTTTGAGGTTTTCAGCAGCTTAGCCTGCTGAATAACATTACTGTGCTGGAGGTTTTTTTTTTGCGGTTACGCTTCAGTGTACCTGTGGGGAAGTGGACTTGAAGGACACGCAACTTGTAGTTTCTCGGACAATGAGGCGTTGGTTAACGCGTGGGCATCGGGGTCATCGTGATCCAAACTTTTGTTGAGGATCATGCGGGAGTTGTTTTCTTGTACCGAGTTTAACATCATCTTTACTACGAAGCATTGCTTGGGGTGCAAAATGTCGTTGCTGATTTGCTTCTCGTCTTCAGGTCACTCATTTCAAATCACTTTGCCACAGTCAGCATTTAAAGCAAGTCGTGGTATCCGTTTCATTATTTACTCCTAAAGCATCAGTGCTTGAGTTACTTTTCTTTTTTCTTAGCAACCTCTTCTCAAAAGTAATTACTCTGGAGAATGGAGTCTTTCTCCCTAGACGGTATTGGTCTGCGTTTCTGAAATTAGCACTTCCTGGTATTCCGAATATTGGCACTCTTAGTTCGCATAGATGGAGGTTCAGCTCATACTGATTCTTCGGAGTGAACGGTGCATTGAGTTTTCCTTACGTTTTGCACGGTTCAGCGTTTGTTCGCGTTTGGCGTCGAAGTTGGGGCCATGGGTTACTGCGTTCACACTTTATTTAAGCTACGTTTAGAAGTTTTTGAGTATATTTACGACCCGAGCTTGCCCGGGTTTTGACTTGCATATTTGTTTTTCGGGTTATGGCAAGCAAAATCCTATATCGTTAGGCCCGTGCCCGGGTTATGGCATGTTAAGTTTACACTCTCAGCAATAAGCTTATCCTTGCTATCGACTCCATCATCTCATTTTGTCTGCTAGCCCCACTTCAAACTCAATTCATACGGTTTCTTATTATAATTATTTTATTGTTTTCCGTCTGTGCAATTCGAAATATACGCATTATGTTTCGGCTTAAACTTTACTCGTTGTTTGCCTACGTTCTTATGGGTTTCCTAGTCGTTGATCCCCTTTTGATTATAATTCGGATTACGGGGGCTAAATGTTGTTGAAATTCATAATTATTTGTTTTCAATAGTTTTCTCACAACATTCTCCACTTCACGATTTGCTGTTTCTTGGTTATCTGTTGTTACTCTTGTCGGTGGATTTACTCATATAAAAACACTAACGTTTCTAATTGTTGTTTAATAGACTAAAATCACAACACTAATTTACTTACCGATTGGTGGATAAGTTTTTACACGGGGATGGATGTAGCCCTGGAAGAGCTTCTAAATAATATCTTTCATTTCCAAGAATAACATAGTGATAAATTTTATTAAAAAGAAAATTAAAAGAAATTTTAATATCCAAACTCGGTAGAGTCGTTTCAGAAATGGAGTATATTTCAAATGTAGAATTTTTTTCTTTGGACCATCTTTTTCCTGTAACAGTTCAAAGAAAGTCTAGACTAGAAATTATTATATATAAATTTTTAAGCTTCCGTTTTTGGGTACAAATATAAAAAGGTGGTAATTTTCCAGGTGGTGATTGTCCTGAGGTATAATTGTACAGATGGCAAGCAGCAAGAGTCTCTTAAGGTAAACTCAAGGGATGTGTTCGAAATAACATTTATTAACGTATTGTAAGTGCCCAAAGCGCATATTTATGCGAATCCGTGGTTAAAAAAGTAGTTTCAAAAACATTCTTCTTGAAAGAATAAAATAGTAGGTGCTTTTGAACACCTAGTAAGAAATACAAATAAATACAGCTGTTGGATATGTTTATGTTTTTATTCCCTGTCGTTGTTGTTGACAAAAAAAGATGATGAAATAATGAAAATGATGAATGATGATGTAACAGGTAAACATAAGATAAAACATTACAAACAAGAGCTTGAAATCCTAATATTTTAGAATAAGCGCGCCAGTGACAACTGAAAGGTGGGTTAACCTCCGCGAAATGAATCCCGCGCGAATTTTTCAAGCTGCTGAATTTAACAATTTTCTAAAGCGTAAGCACGAGTACAAGCATAATGGCGGAATGAGCGGTGCTGTTTTGCGGAACTTAGGAAATACATCTCACAATTTTTGTAAATCTATTTTCTATCGATCATTTTTCTCAAGCTGTAATATATTACAGTCAAAAATGGCAAAAAATGTAGGCGAAAGTTATAATTTTCCTAAAGAAGAAGAAAAGGTTCTTAAATTATGGGAAGAAATCGATGCTTTCAAAACATCCCTCAAATTATCAGAGGGCAAACCAAGGTATGACAATAAAAAAGTTAATTTTATTCTCAAATTTCATTACAATTTACTATTATAAATGTGTTGAAACAGCATTAAATGTGTATAATATGGATATATACTGTGGATCTTGGAGTAAGTACCTTTAGCTTTGTTTACATGAAGGTATTACGATGTGGATGTATGATGGTTGTTATTCTATTCTTAGTTAAGGGGTACTTTTGTACAGACATCTTGTATGTATTGGTCGTATTTTGAAGCAATTATGTGCTCTAATAATGAGGACTTTAGGCAAATAGTGGTAGAAATTTTAGTCAGTTAGAGGTGTGTTAATAAAAAGAAGTTTTACCAAAAGAAAGATGTATATGCATATATATATGTACCTACTTGTTTTCCTTTGGTAACTTGACTGTGTTGATTTTTTTTGGCTAGATATTCATTTTATGATGGTCCACCATTTGCAACTGGTCTTCCTCATTATGGTCATATTTTGGCTGGAACCATCAAAGTAAGCCTTAATAAACATAATTCAAATTTTATTTTTTTTGCATAAAAATAGTTTAATGTTGGTAACATTATTTCATTATATTTTAAAAGAATATTTTAATACACATGTTTAAAGAATCTTTTCATGTTTATTTTCATGTGGTTTGTATAGGTAAATAAATTTCATTTTAAATTTCATTTGATATTTTATTATGGGTCAACACAAATAACCATCATGGCCCTGAAGTAGAATGTTTTTATAAGAAATATTTAGAAAATAATACCATTTCTTTATTTTCACTAGGACATTGTAACAAGATATGCTCATCAATCAGGATTTCATGTTGAAAGGAGATTTGGTTGGGATACTCATGGCTTACCAGTGGTATATACCTTATCTGCATATTAACCTTCCCTACATATTAACCTTCCTCTGGAATATAATAATACATACATTGATATTTATTTTTTTATTTTGCAATCTACTACCCTAATATTAACCCTTTTGCTGCTATGGTGTAAATATTTACACAATATGTATCACTTCATTCATACCATTTTTTGTTAAAAAGGAATGCAGCTTGTTATGACTATTTCACTAAAAATCTTTCTCATTTATCCCCTCACACTTCTTGTGTGTTATTTTCACATGTGTGTATAAATGTTTTTTAAAATTCTCTTTTTTATGATATTACATTTTAGGAGTACGAGATTGATCAAAAACTTGGAATCAAGGTATGCCTTTGTTTTATTAAAATTAACATAAAAACACTACTTACAAATATTGCTTTAGGTATGAACATTTTTGCATGAAGAAACTTTTGCATATTTTATGGGATATATATATATACATAGTTTCTCCACATGATAAAAAGTATCAAGCTAGTGATTCTAACTAGTTACTCTAAGTGAAGAAAGTCAAACCTGTGATATGTGAAAGTTAGAAAATTTTGAATCTACTATTGAAATTAAAATCCAAGCAAAGTGGTTAATGATGACTTGATCCATTTGTGTCAGTAAAAAAAAGTTTAACTAATTTTTCATGCAAATTTTTCCTGTTTATTCTATTCTCCATATGAATATCTTATATACACTTAACTTTTAAAGTATTTTAAGGTTACTGTAAAATATATTTCTATTTTAAACTATTTCAGGGTCCAGAAGATGTACAGAAGATGGGAATTGCTGCTTATAACAAAGAATGTCGTAGTATTGTCATGAGATATGCATCTGAATGGGAGGTATACAAAGAATTTCCTAAAAAATTGTTTAGAAACATCTTGAAATTAAGAATATGGTACACAAAATAAATTACATGACATTTGTTTTTAAACCTATGTATCTCAATTCTTTTTGCAGAAAGTAGTGAATCGAATTGGAAGATGGATTGACTTTGAAAATGACTACAAAACTCTGTATCCAAGTTTCATGGAGTCTGTATGGTGAGATTTAAATTATCATTTACAACCATAACCTTAACCTTAATTTTGTATCCTCTTACAATTGTATATATATTTTTTTTATTTCCTAAATATAGACATAATTCTATTTTATTTCTAGGTGGGTTTTTAGTGAACTTCACAGGAAAAATATGATCTATAGAGGTTATAGAGTAAGTATATTAACAGGTTTGCAAAGTAAAAACTGGTAATTCAACCACAAAATGAGTTGGCATTGCATTAATTTTAAATATTTTTTACAACAACAGAAATGTTTTAAACTACTTTCAATGATCCTTTTGTTAAAATTGAAATTACAAGGAAGAAACAGCATATCTCCTATATAAAAAAAGTATAAAATTATACTAATTTAATAAATTTTATTTCCAAAGAATAGAAAATTCAGCGTTTTAATTAAATTGATGTTAATTTCAATATGATGTCAATAATGTTACATTCCTATTGCCAACATTGCTCTTAAGTAGCTTCTTTTTGCTTTTATTTGTAGGTTATGCCATATTCCACTAAATGCTTAACTCCTCTATCAAATTTCGAGGCTAATCAAAATTACAAGGATGTTGTTGATCCTGCAGGTAAAGTAATATATATTTTTAATTAATTTAGTAACTAATTGGTTTTTTTATTTTGTATTTTCACTTTGTGCACCAATCTTTGACAATCTACATGTACCATGAAAATAGGATTATTAGAGTTGATAAAAAAAAGCAATACATTTTCACTGTAAATGAAAATACAAGCAAAGGCCTGGCTTCTCTCATGTTATCCATGGTTGAAAATCTTATGATAAAATATTATAAATAAATTATAAAAGTATGACATTTAAGGTGCCTTTGCCTTGGCACACTTATGCTCACTTATCTACAATATTGTTTTTTGTCTTGCCAAATAAATAACAATATAATAATGATAATTATTGTGTTCAAAATAACTACAAGAAATGAAATGAAATTTGCATTTATTTGCTAGTAATAACTAGCCAGGACAGCCATTTACACTCTTCCTATTTTAGCCTGTGCACCTTGCGTGTATAACCTCTACATGCTTTCTTTCCCTACTGTACCTATTATTTTGAAATAACTTTTACACAATCCAACAGCCTACGACCTTACATTATAGAAATTGTCTTTGTAATAGCAAATAGCTAAAGGGTTTTGGTAGATCTAATCACATGGAAAGTGTTTAAAATATTTGTTACAAAAATGTTTTATTTATTTTAGTTATTGTCAGTTTCCCACTTGTGAAAACCCCTGAAGTCAGTATGCTTGCATGGACAACAACACCATGGACTTTACCCAGTAATTTAGCACTGGTTGTACATCCTGATTTGCAATATGTCAAAGTTAAAGGTAAAAAAAATTGATGACAAAATTTTTTGAGATTTTTTGTGTGCTGTTTTATGCTGAAATATCAAAATGAAAAATCTTTTAATTTAGACAACCAAACTGAGAAAATTTACATTTTGATGGAAGCTAGACTGAGTGCATTATTTAAGAAAGAAGAAGAATACTCTATTATAAGCAAGTATGTTTTGAATATTATTTTAATATTTTTTGAAATATCCAAACTAACAAATAAAAATAGCCATTACAGCTATTAAATCAGAAGTGTTATTAGTAGTATTTAGTGTTTACGATTCAAATTTGTTTGTTATTTTAGGTTTGTTGGTAAAGATTTAAAAGGTTTAAAATATGTACCTTTGTTCAATTATTTTGAGCAGGTAAGGAAAGATATTTAAAATTATTTTTGAACTTTGATATTTGTTAGTTTCATCAACAAAATATAGTATAATTTTTTTGTATTATAGATGGAAAAAACAGGTGCTTTTCAAGTGGTTACAGATACTTATGTTACTGATAGTAGTGGTACTGGGGTGGTTCATTCAGCCCCTGCATTTGGTGAAGTAAGTCCAAAGATAGTGTTTTCTAATGTTTAAAAGTTATTATTATATTATGTTTTACCAATTGCCCAACTAGATATTAATAAGGGTTATGAATATATTGTATATAATGTAATATAATGCCATTTACTTTCAGGATGATTATCGTATTTGTATCAGTCAAAATATATTAATAAAAGGAGGAACCATTCCGTGTCCTGTTGATAGGTCTGGAAATTTTACTGCAGAAGTGAAAGACTTCAGTGGCGTCTATGTAAAGGTAACTATTTATTCCTCTCTTCAATGCCAAAATAAAATAGCTGTGCTTTTAAAGGGAACGATTTCAAATTTCACGATTTGTCTATTTCAGAGCATTCTTAATATAACTATTTCATTTCTTTGTTAGGATGCTGATAAACAGATTATCAAGAAACTTAAAGAAAATGGTCGTTTGGTGCACCAAGGCACAATAAAACATAGTTATCCTTTCTGCTGGAGGCAAGTTATCACTTTATAAAATAGAGACAAAAATTTGTTGTTTTTTGAATAAATTAATATGTTGACATATTGTTTATTTTAGATCTGATACTCCTCTCATATACAAAGCTGTCCCTGGTTGGTTTGTGAAAGTTGAAAATATTGTTCCCAATCTTCTTAAAAATAACAAGGAATGCTATTGGTAAAAGTTATTAAATTCACTTTGTCTAAAAAGAAAAATATCAGCCACAACATATTCTTAACTAATAATAAATTGTTTATTAGTTGAGATTTTAGCCTGCTTTTTTATATAAAAAAAGTGCAGTACAACAAAGAAATCAACAAGGAAATCAACAAGGAAATAAAGCAAATGCATGTATATATTGCTTTTTTTAACACTTCATGTTTCAGGGTACCTGAGTTTGTGAAGGAAAAGAGGTTCCACAACTGGTTAGAGAATGCACGAGATTGGAACATTTCTCGAAACAGATACTGGGGTACTCCTATCCCGCTTTGGGTGAGCGAAGATTATGAAGAGGTAAGCATGTGGAATTTCTATTTTTCTGTTTATCAAGTCGAGTACACGAGTTGCAAAATTAAAAACTATAGCATACAGGGAGATCAAAAAATGTGTGTTTCATAGAATCCAAACAGAGTAATATTGGTTCTTATTCCTTTAACTCTCTTTTGAATGTTATTCAATATTATTGAATATTATGCTGATGAAATAGTAGATTGCTTGTTGTTTATTTTCCTAAAGATTGTTTGTATTGGATCTATCGAACAACTGGAGAAGTTATCTGGAGTTAAAGTAACTGATTTACATCGTGAAAAGTAAATGTTTATATTTTTATATATTAATACCAATTTTGTAGATGAAGAGAGATACGGAAAATTAAATTTTAGTAAAATTTAGTTTTATGGTATAAACACCGATCACTATTATTGATTAATTTATATATTTTATCATTAGTGTTGACGATATTACAATTCCTTCACAAAAGGGTAAAGGCAAACTTCGACGTGTAACAGAAGTATTTGATTGCTGGTTTGAAAGTGGAAGGTATGTAACATATAAAGATTTCTCCATATCTTCCCATATTTCCATTTATTGAATAATTCTCTCGATTAAAATATTTATATTTGGAATAATTGAAATATAAGCGTGTGTTATACTGATAAAACTAAGAAATGAAACTAATGTAATGAAACTAGTACAGATAGCAAAATTTTATTTTATTTATTTTCAGCATGCCTTATGCTCAGCAGCATTATCCATTCGAGAATAAAGAAGTTTTTGAACAATCTTTCCCCGCTGACTTTATCGCTGAAGGAGTTGATCAAACTCGTGGCTGGTATGTTTTTTTAATGCTGTAAAAATCTTTCAACCAACAATGGAAGATCTTCATAAAAACAACTTATAAACTATAAAAAAAGTATATTTTTCCATACCTTTCATACCTTGCTTTTTTTATTATCAATTATTTTTGTTTTAGGTTTTACACACTTTTAGTATTATCAACAGCACTCTTTGACAAGCCACCGTATAAAAATTTGATTGTCAATGGTCTTGTGTTAGCAAAGTAAGTAGATGTCAAAGTCATGGAATTCTCATAAAGTTAATTTATTTTATTTAATCGCGTATTGAAAATTTACTCTTATTCTTTTTCTCTTCAGAGATGGTGAAAAGATGAGTAAAAGAAAGAAGAATTTTCCCGATCCAATGATGGTGATCGATAAATATGGTTCAGATGCACTGAGGTACGCTTGTTCTATTTCCTCCTTATTCATTTTCAACGTAAATTATGCGCATCTGCAATTCTTCGTCACTCCTTTCCAAAGTCCAAAAAATAATCCACGTAAGATATTGAAGAGATAAATTTATTATGATCTGCATGCATAATCCTTCCTGTTTAAATATTCCTCAGTAGAAAAATCACTTAAAATATAATGAAACCGTAAATAATAAAAAATTGTTCCTAAATAATGCTAATATGTTGAAATTCAGTTTCGGCCTCTGTCAATTAATCAATATAACACAAGCAATTTTCTCTTGAAGGTTATACTTGATTAACTCCCCCGTTGTTCGTGCTGATACATTAAAATTCCGTGAAGAAGGCGTTCGTGACGTCATCAAAGATGTTTTTCTTCCTTGGTATAACGCTTATCGATTTCTCATGCAGAATATTGAAGTACAAGAAAAAGTAAGTTTCTTAATCATTCATCTCAAATTTCCCCTTTCTTTTTTTCTTCAGTTAATACATGTAATAATTTGTTATAAGGCGAGTAACGCTATTAAGTTAACAAAACGATGTGAATCCTTTCGAAAAATCAATCCTTAACAAGTTAAGTAGGATTTCGTTATGAAGTTTTTATTGTAAATTTTGCTGATTTGCAAAGGAAAAAAAACCCTTGCATATGGTTTAATAAAAAATAGTTTTTGCTTTATATTATCTTTTTTAGAATCATGATTTCAAATTTTCCTATGATGCATCCAAATTAAAAGCATCAGATAATATCATGGACAGATGGATCATTTCATTTGCTCAAAGCTTGTTACTCTTCATAAAACAAGAAATGGCAGGTATGCGTAATATGTCGCTCTGTTAATTGGAATCTTTTATACATATGGAAACATTATTGTTCGTAGTTTAAGTAATTACTACGTCACTACAACTGATGTATTTATGAAAAGAAATTATTACTTGTTCTCTCAAATTCGTCTAACGTATAAGGAAATTTGTTTTGTTGTAGAAATATTTCTTATCCAACCCCCACATCAACAACACCGACATCACCGGCATAGAAACGGGGAATCGTTAACATTTTTCACATAGCTTTTTTTTCGTTAGACTACTTTCTTATAAACAAACATGAATATTTCCTCCGTTTTTCCCTTTTCGATATTGTAATCTTTGTTGTTATTACTACAGTCTTCTTACACTGGTACTCTTCTCTAATGTATGTAGATGTGATACAACACTAATACTCTAATAATCTGAACTTTGTTCATTTCCTATTAAAGGTAATACCTTAAAAGCCTCTAGGGCTACTGTTGCAGCATGCAATTCAATTCATTTTGCTTAAAAATACTTTAGAAAGAAATATTTAGTTATTTGAAAAGGAATGCTTTTTTATTAATTCTTGGCAAATCTCGTCTTAGAAACGAGGCTCTGATAAAAAATACTTTCCATTCTCTTATGCGAACCATTGGTGTTGTTTTTCATAACAATTTCTTTTCTTTCTTTTCGTTAGCCTATCGCCTGTACACGGTTGTGCCAAGATTGGTAAAGTTTATAGATAATTTGACGAATTGGTATGTCCGCTCCAACAGGAAGAGATTGAGGGTAAACAAAATTATTATTTTAAGGGGATGTATCTTGTTGTAGAACAACATTCTCTCCCTTTCTATCTTTGCGGTTTTTCAAAGTGTCATTAAAATAATCCAATAAATGTTTCATTCATTCCTCCTCACAAATACATACTTTTTAAAAAGTAAGTATTTTTTGGAATAAATTTGATCGTTATAAAGAGCGAATTTTGAAACACGTGATCATCGTCTTTTCATGCTTTTAGATCAAAAGGGTAACTATCACTTTCTAATATAACAAGAGGCTTAACATAATTTTTTACTTCAGTGATTTCAGTTGACAGATTTTTGGAGCATTATCACGTCTGTGAATAATATTTGATCTGTACTTTCGAATACGTGATTCATATTAAAGATATTTGCGTTACCAAAAAAAAACGAAATTATTGTTGAGTTTATTGATGTGAAAAACTACAACTGCGTTTGGGAATGGTTCACATTTTTTTCGCCAGTCAGGAGAAAGTCAATATTTACAAAGTTTATTTACAGCCTGTTTATTCCGTTAAGTCAACAACAGCATGACATACACCTCCAAAAATTCTTTGACGTCTATCTCATCCGACAACCCGACAACAATCACTCAATTGTCATGTTGACGTCAGCTTTCTGTCGGTCTTTCGGATTATTATAATGATCATTAATTAGATTAAGTAATTAATAAAAAGAAAGATTGAACCCATATGGGAATTTGAGGTACTGCTTTCCCGTTGAACGGATAGTTTTAATTATGGAATATAATGAAGAAACAGGCGCGCTATTATTTGCAATCCTTCGCTATCTACCTAATTCCTGGTTATCCAAATAAAAACGAACTAGGCATCTTTTTTTTTGAATGAATTTCCATTTGTTTTATAAAAAGAATGTTCATAATTTATTTATAACCCGCGTTTTCTTCTCTTTTTTATAGGGTGAGACTGGAGTTGAAGATGGCCTGTGCGCATTAAACACTCTTTTTACAGTCGTGTTAACTTTAGTTCGCGTGATGGCCCCTTATACACCTTTCCTTACTGAACACATGTATCAAAAATTGAAACACTTTATCATTGATGACTCACTCAGTGATACTGAGAAAGGCAGCATCCATTTCTTGATGCTCCCTCAGCCAAGGTAATTATTCTCATAACGGTTATGTTGTTTACCATTCATTTAATGATCAATCGTTTCTCGCTCATTTCAACACATTCTCCACTAAAACACTCTCCATCGCAGGTCGCATTCTCATATTTCCGCCGTATGCACTAAATTTTTCCTTCTCGGCATTTCCGCACCTCTTTTTAAGCGTGTAATTTTGAAAATGTTACACAAAATCAGCGCTCTCCATATTTGGCAAACCTGTAACAAAAGCTTCTCATTTTGGTGTTTTACCGTATTAAGGTACGTTTTTAACTATTCTTATGATATCGAGTCGATAATGATGTTTTGTTAATCACCAATCTCCTTCACCAAAATCGGATTGGTGCTGATGATTATCTGTAGTAACCATTTCCTTCCTGTTCTTTTCCAGAGAAGATTTAATCTACCTCGATGTTGAACGAGCTGTCTCACGTATGCAGACCGTTATTGAATTAGGACGTGTTGCTCGTGACCGGAAAACACTCCCATTGAAGGTACACATAAATCATACTCTTTAATTTTTTGCTCAAAACCTCACGCCGTGTTAATTTAATTGAAATATTTCTTTTTTTTTTCATTTGCTTCCTTGTTAACAGTTTGCAAAAGAATACCCTATTTTCTATAATAAGCTTTAATTATAAATATTGGCATGAATTTGATTGACATCCTGGGTCTCAATTTTTTCCTTACTTGGTGTATTTTTAGATTGTTTCGTCTTTTCTCTTACTCTCCCGGTAACGCGCTCAAACGAATGAGTACTTTGTTTATTACCTTCTTCTTTTGTACCGCAAAGAATGCAACGTATTTTTTTTTTTTGAAAAATAAACTCTGAGCTGTGGTATTTAGGGTCATTATCTTTAGCATGCATAATAAGTATTAAAGTTCTTATCTCCACATAATCTGACATTCTTATGAAATATGTTTTTTTCGTATCTCGATCAACTGTCTAAAAAATATGTGTGATAAAATGAAAATGTTCGTTCAACGTACACTTTTTTTGTGGTTTAGTTTTATTTTGACATTCCATAAGATATCCATCAAATCTATTGACAGTTGTTATTTGTTTAACGGGAGTTGTTTTCTCTCATCGTTGACAATCAAAATTTATTGCATTCCTTTCTGACTCTAAAAGAAAACGTTGTATTATCCTTATATTATGTCTAAACACTAATAAATAGTGTCAACAATATTAAAGTATGATCCAAATAACGAGATAAAGGATGAAATAATAGAACTCTCGCAATTTTTATCTCCCTCCCACCTTTTATTTTCTTTTTTTTTTTGTAACAATTGCATAATTTAAATTATCTGCATTTCTGCACTTATCCGTTTGCTGGACGTTTTGTAAGCGTTATTATGGAGTCAAAATAACAATCATTTCAAAAATTCTGTTTTAATTGTGTGCTTGGACAGTAACTGTTTTTGACATCTGTCTTTCAAAATGCATAATTGTAGGTAGAAAAACATTCACAACATTTAGATTTCGGATCTTCTCCTGCCTTCTTTTTTCTTATTATAATTTCGTATTGCTTTTATTCATTCCAGTATCCTTTGCCAGAGTTTATTATTTTGCACAACGATGAGAATTACATGAAGGATGTGAATTCATTGCAATCGTACATATTAGAGGTTTGTATACATATTTCTACACTCAGATGTTATTTCATAATGGAACAGTGAGAAAAACCACTAACAGTTTCCATCATCCCTCCCACATCCTATAATTCAACTTCAGCCATTTTCCCTATTTAGGAGTTGAATGTGAAAACTGTGACCACCTCAAAAGACAAAGAGAAGTACGGATTGAAGTTGAAAGCCGACCTTGATTTCCAACGCCTTGGACGTCGTCTCAAACAAGACTTTAAGAAGGTTCAAGAAGCCATCAAATGTATGTTTCCTTCTACTCCTACATATCGAAGGAATACACCAAAAGCTACTTCTTTTCTTGCTTATGTCTAATATTTTTATACAAATGCTACTAAAAGTTAAAAATAATCGAGAAGGCTAATTCTTTTCTAGATTATGCTTTTCAAGTTTTTGTATAATCCAATGATTATTATGAAATACTACTCAAGATCTCTAATTATATTATCTTCGTGACATGACGGCCCTTCTTTTCTCACTACAATAGCGGTGAGTGAAGAAGAGTTAAAAGCATTCCAAACAAGCGGACAATTGACAGTTGCTAACCATCAGCTTGATACTGAAGATGTGAAGGTATTATTATGTGCTGATAATTTTAATCTGCTGTCGATTTTGTTTAAAGAAGAACCGTCAAACTTTCTTATCCATTGTATGTACTTCATCACTTATCTCAACTCTTTCGTTACATCATACCTCCCCCCTCACCTTATTGTTTTTTAGATCAACTATGCATTCGGGGATAACACTACATCAAGCAAATACGAACCACATTCTGATGGAGAGGTTAGTGCTGAATTATTGTTTCAAATATTTAACAAATAGTGTTTTATAGGAAAATAAATGCATAGTAGTTTGTAATATTTTGTAATAGCTCTTTTTCAATTTTTAATGTTGTTATGATTTTTTTGTGGTTGTAGGTTGTCATACTTTTGGATACTACTCCTGATCAATCAATGTTGGATGAGGGAATTGCCAGAGAAATTGTTAACCGAATCCAAAGATTAAGGAAAAAGGTTGAAAACTTTTTTTTAACTCGTAGACTTACTTGTACTATCTTATTGTATACCTTGCCAATTTAAATATGGTTTGTTTGTATTTAAGAACCATCCTTTATTCTTCTAAAAGATGTTTAAGTGTAGGTTTATTGGATTACTCGTTTCATTTTTAGGCAAAATTAGTTCCGACGGAAGAAATTACAATTATTGTTGAAGTTTTGGCGGGAAAAGATGTCGAGGCTTACAACAAACTAAGCGATGTGTCCAAATCACATCTTCAATACATCCAAGACAGCATTAAACAACCAGTAATGAACACACAACCTCCAACTGATTGTGATGAAATTATACAAGAAGTCGTTGAGGTACGTGTGACCTTGACCTTTTTCACCTCAATAATTTGATTAATGTAATATTTCACTATGCTAACTTAATTGAGTGCGGTATTAAAGGAATGTAATGTCAAACATTTCGAAATGGATAAGATTATGACGTACAAATGACAGATAATGGTAAATATGGATGGGATGTTCGTGTCTAACACAGTAGGACACATTTCTGCTGTTTATTGTGAATGTCCCAGATCACTAATGGACTGGCGTCTACTATCATATAAATAATACTCCCCTTTTTGCAACTTGAACACGGTCTCATGGTCGACTCCGCCATCTTATTTATTCTTTTTTCTTTTTAATCAATATAGGGATTAATACGGAGAATATTTTTGGACGCACGTAATCTATATTTATGTGAATTTTATTCACACACAAACAAGTCATGTTTTTCCTGATTAAATTCCATGGTTTCCATCCATCCATCCTTCCTTCCTTTCGTAGACATTCTATAAACGTGATATTTTTATCATTTAGAAGTAAGGGCGAATAATGTATAAGAACATGATTCAATGAAATTTAAATTTAATTTTCACAATAGTTAATAGTTGATATTTCTGTAATTTTACATCTAAAATTTTGTAGTGCAAAGGTGCTAGTTTGGATTTGCGAATTGTGCGTGGAAAGATTTCAAGTTCACCTAGTGATGGAGGGTTATCACCGTTCTGTGGATTTATCAACGTTCAATTACAAGGTGTACAACCTAGCGGTGGAGCATCTGCAAACCGCGGAACAATTCTGTTGGAAAATCCGAAAGGAAATTTCGCGTTGAAAAACGAAGAGTTCAAACGTCAGGTTAGTTTTGTTTGTTTGTCTAACTTTTAAATGGTTCCTAAGTGAATTCATGTTTGATTCCTTATGGTATGTTAAAGAATAATGTCATTCAAAACTTTTCTCTATCTACTTCAGGTTGCTTTGGTGTTTGGTTTGAAAGGCCAAACATTTATCATTACGTCCTCTTCCACATCGAATAACGGTAATTTTATCATTCGCATTTTTCACGCTGAATAATTCTGGATAATGAATAGTCTGCTATAAAAATGTTGTATTTGGCTGTGATAAATGTTATTTCATGCCATGTCGCATAACAACAATACTGGAAAAATCTCACTTTCTTTAATTCCTTTTATCGTATAATTTATTTCATTTGATTTGTGTTATTTTTATTTATAGAAATTGCTGATCCCATATCCAAGTACGCTGGTAAAACCGTATTCGTTCGTCCAAAGAATTAAATTTATAAACATCTTATTAGGTTTTTTTCACAATGTATATGTGCATTAGTATTTATTTAAAGTAAATGAGATGGTATAACTATAAAATTTGGAAGGCTAAATTTTTAATGAAAAACCTGAACTACATGAACCTTTACATTTTATAACGTGTACACTCCTTTTTTTCTAAGATGATTTATGCTAAATGTTGCTTATACAGCTTTAAAATCAAATGGTATAAATCATTATTTAGCCAAAAATTTTTTTTCTTCTCAAATTTTGTTTTTCTTTATATAGTTAGTATTTGTAGTCAATTTGCTATATTTTGTCACAATGAATCATCATAAATATATATTTTGAATAAACCAAAGTGTATATAAATATGTTGTGATGTTTTTAACTTCTTTTTTATGTGGGATAAAATGAGGGGATCCGGATAGCGAGTAGAAAATGTTTATGGTTTACTATTATAGCTTCTCTATACGTCAATCCATTTCCTTCTCCACCGCTTTGACAAACAAAATAGCGTTCATTAATGTCACTTCAAAAGATTGAGTTTGTCATTCCACAAATTCCACACACCATCGTAGAGATTATTCAGATTACAAAAAATCGTATGTGACAAGGAGAAGTCCTTATTTCTTTGTGTGATGCATTTTTTGAATTCTTTTTTGGCACCTTGTTGTTTCAATAACAAGATTTGTTTAAACAATATTCGTAGCTGATATAATCATTCAAAGAATTCATCAGGGAAATTAATTTAATGTCAGCCAAAATCCAGCCATAATAATAAGCAAGGCAGCTGTTTTGCATATGTGGAAAAAAGAAAAAATACGTGATAAAGAAAGAATTTATATCTATTAAAATTTATTGTTCTTCATATTCCTATCAAAAGAATGAAGGCTACAAACAAAAATCTCTATTTCTGATCTCTTAAACTTAAGCTGAGGCAACTGACTCATTCTTAAACTCTCCTCAAAATAGGATCAAAATATTTTACTTTAATTTCGGCTAAATAAGGTCGTACATGAGCAGTTTAAGAGATCATCTGTCATAAAATTCTAAAAAAATATGTTAATACAATTTCATAGCTTTTTAAAAATAGTTAATATTCACATTATTTGACATATTATCCTTTTTATTTTTATTTTTTTTAAACCCAAAACTCCATGAAACGGAGCTAATTGCAATTTTTACAAAGCGATATATAGTTTGTTATCATACATAAAAAATAAATATTGAATAAGAATTTGTTAAGTACTTGCGCATTTACCATAACCCAAGGTATACCAAGTGTTCCCTAGAGCTTTAGCAAAATGATCGTCTACAGAACTTGGACGTTCGTTGAAGTCATATTTTTCACCCAGGCTTTTACGGAAGTGATCATCGACCGTAGGTAGCTCGAAGTCTCTCGTAATTATGCTGTTAATCGTAGATTTCTTCACGTAATCAGGGAATTTTGTTGTAGTTAGTTTACATTTACAGTCGGCAGCACACTTGTATTGATAACGTAAATCCATAAAGTTTGAGGAGTTCGTTGTTGCGATAACGGAAGGTCGCGGAAATAAAACGTTGTATTCTGGAAGTTTTCGTAAGTTTTTTCGAGTTTCGCTGATCGCGATAAGAGGTGGTGGTGCGCATTCCGATTTGATTATTTGTCGGGAAAGATGTATTGGAGGTTGAGTCAAAGAATATGTTGTTGTTGTCATCTCACTATAAAATGATTAACATAAAAAAAATTAATAAGTAGTAAACAAATTAAAATTGATGCAAGTGGAGAAGAACTTAACCAAAACCACCCTTATTTATAAAATCTCAAAGATTGGTAGTTACCTTTTTGGCATACATTCTAATACTGAATATGGAGCGATGTTGTTGTCCTCAAGTTTTAGTTTTTTAAAGGATTTCTCTGCGGATGGTTGATGCCTTTTTGGTGATCGTCTTTCATTCTCGTGTTTGTGACAATTTAAAGGTGATGGTGTTCGTTGATTATATTGCTCGGATTCTGAAATAAAAAAAAAATCAATAACACATAAAATAAAGAACAAAGCTACAAAAAAATCGTATCATGAAAGTTGATCTAGCTCTCTACAAAATATATGTAAAAACTTTAGCTGGTTAGCTATATAAAAAGTATAAAAAATCTTACCTCGAATATGTTTATCATCAGACGAATTTACTTCACTCTGAACAATTGAAGCAGCTCTTGATAGAACCTCTAAAGGTGATTCCATCTTCATTTTATTATAATATTTTATGGAAAACGTTGTTGAAAATTTTCTCTAGTCTTGTTCTGAACTCTGCGAAGGTCTTTTACTGAATATCTAAGGAATTTGAAAACAAACTATTTTAGCTGTCTATCTTCTGATAAATGGAATGTTTTTGTTGTAGTAAATAGAATGGTCAAACGTTCTAAGATAAAAAAGTAAATAATTATTAAAATAGTACGTTAAGTGTGTTTGAGCAGCGCTTTACAATCAACATTCTCGGAATGTTTATGTTTTTTATAAATTTACAGACCGTAATTACAACCCCTCCACAATAACTATTTTATACCAGACTCAGAATTCGATGGTCAGTCTTTATAATTGCCCCTCAACAATTCAATGACCATATGGTCCGCACCAAACCGTTGATTACATGTTGTAATACAAATGTAAGTTTAGTTTTCTTGCCAACTGTCGGTCCTTTCAAGAACTTTCGCGAAAACTCTTCACGGAGTTTGAAATACCATTTCCTTTCGATTTCACCAGAATTATTCTTGGGGCACACCGCCAACCTCATTGTACATAACACCTTTTCATCACATATTTCTTGTCAAGATGTCAGTTATTGGATTTGATATTGGGAATTTAAATTGCTTTGTAGCAGTGGCAAGATCTGGAGGTATTGAAACCGTCGCAAATGATTATTCAGATAGATGTACACCGTAAGTTTTCTTTCATACACACAAGCATATTATGATATATAAATAAATTGTTTTTAAAATATATAAGTAACTCTGTTTTTTTATAAATATAGCTTACAAGATTAATACAAATAATAATACTATTTAAGCCTAAGTAAAAAAATAATTTGAGTTTATGTTGATATGCTTATACAAAAGGTATAAAGGCATATATATACCGTGGATTTACCATATTTTGAATGTATGTAAACAAACTAATCAGCAGACTTGCATTTTTGACGCGTCGTGTATTCCACTAACCATATGGGTTGTCAAACAAACCAAAAATGATCAAAAAATATTGTTATAAACTATGTATGTTCGCGCTTTTAAATTGGAGGTCCCAAGAGACTCACACAACAAGACTGATGCTAGTCGAACGTCAAGAGTGAGTGAAACAGCGTGAAGGGTCTGTACACACTACACTATTTCTCATTATTTATAATCTTTATTAAGCATTCATAAAATGCGCGCTAAATGTAACTTTGTAAAGGAAACAATGCTTTAATTGGCTAATGTAAATCTTGCCTTAATCTCCAAATGGAAATCAGGCTTTAATATGCGTATTTATAATAATAAAACCATGATGGCATTTGAGTAGCGCACAAATAGCA
>JAUEKX010297419.1:0-11260 GCA_031834005.1 Dendronotus venustus
ACTCGGTTGTAATTAACAACGATTTTTTCTTACTTTTTCTTTACTAACTGTATATTAAAACAATTTTTTCATAACCTTTAGAATTTGTCTATTACGAGCATTCAGAAATTTTGCTTCACCGTACAACAGGAGGGTCAATTTTCCACATTTGACTTATGGATTATAATTATATTTAACATAATCAAGTGCATGACCAAAAAAACACCAAAAAACTTAATTACGAGTAAAAAAAGGACCGAAAATTGTGAGTAAATAAACCGTACTCTTCACCTCCCTAAAGTAAATTTCCGTGCTTTTTTACATGAAATTAATACAAATTTCAACAGGAAGCTTATGCATTGATGTTTCCTCAAACACACGTTCCTCAATATTTTATCACATTAAAGTTCGTGACTCTGCTAATAGAATCGGTCTGCGTTCACACTAATGTAGGATGTAGATGTAAAGAAGATTAAGGAATAAGATGTATACATAAATTTAATAATTCAAATATTCGTCGAAAATAGCTCGTCGGCTGCTTCTAAGTGTGTAGCCCTTATAAATTTAGTTCCTTATTCGGTTTAAATTAGAGCAGGGGTTTTAAAGCAAAACTAAGCTAATGCTAAATGTCTCATGTTTAATTCAAAAGCACATTCTATTATATTAAGAATAAATTTGATTTTTTGATAATCTCATTGCCATTGCTTATTTTTCCTTGATTTCATTTAAAAAAAAACAATCCTATTTATACCTTTCATTCCTTTTGAATGCTTTATACTAAACCTATAAATTATAAAACAATATTACATACATATAAAATATTAAGCCTATAGTATTTAGACAGTACGTTTCCGAGAAATGTTTACGAGTTGGCATCTCTTGCCGCTTTAAATGAGTAATTTTAAGTAAGACCGACATAGGAAATCGCATAATATAACCCCAGATGCAAAACAAGTGATATTTAGAAGCATGTTGTGTTATTTTGCGAGCTTTCTACTACTCGAGATGATTGCAGATTATCGGTAATGAATTGATTGACAAGACGGATTAGTTAACTGACAATTAATATCGAGCAATTATAAGACGATTCGCAAAGAATCATATTAACAACTCATACGTACGAGTTCATTCGAGTAATTGTTTCTGACTCATTCGTATATAACGTTCTAGAGCTCTACATCTACAAACGAAGGAGAACAAAAAAAGATAATTATGTCTGAGACGCACTACAAGGATGGTCTTTCCACTCTCCTTCGCAGATGTTTTCAACCTTCTAAATCCACAAAACACTGTGTGTTAAAATGGTATCGTTGTTTCGATCCCCCTCTTATAAGTTTTTACCCAGTTATCAATCTGAATAAAAGTTTCATTGTTGGGAAAAGCAATTTCAATAATATCTCACAACTGATTTAATCTCATTTCATTTTAGTAAATTTATATTTCACTCTACTTCTGAATCTCTCACTAATAATTTTTTACAAAAGTCACAGGTTTATAAAAAGTGAACTCATTTTTATAACGTCTTTTCTTTTTAATTTTCCTTACTTTTCCTCTCATAGCACGATTTTAATGCATCATCTTTTTTTGAATAAACCTCAAAAAGCAAAATTTAGGAGCTTAAAAAACAATAATTGGAAGGTACACTACACGTTCAACAAATTTTTTTCTCCCTGTGTTTTATATTCATTTTTTAGCTTTTCCAGGTAAGCCAGTACAAAGCAAGTCTATTTTTTTGACGTCGTAACGTAACGACGTAGTAATGACGTAACATTTTTTTTTTAAAAATTGCATATGTCTACACATGCAATATTAAAAATATCAATTCCAAAATTTGCTTTTCTGTATTTTTCGTGGAAGAACATTCGAAACTAAAAAGAGTAAAAAAAGAAAAAGCACACCAGCTTCAGCTGAAATTCAGGAGTCGTTCTAATAAAAGAAAAACATTTTAAATCAGGGAATGGAAACACGTCACGATTTAATTTACAATCACAACTTTGGATACTGGAGCCAATTAGCAATTAAATGGTTTAATAAATTCTATAGTCATTAAATACGAAGACATCAATATTTACCTCAAAATCATTAAAATACTATTGCAAAATGCAAGAAAAAGCTTGTTATTTTTTACCAGTAAATCATCTTAGTCGCTCATTTAAGACATTTAATTTACTTGATGGACGTATCGTTGTCATTGAACCATTTAATGGGGGAAAAAATTAATATTTTAGAGTTGTGAGGGTTAATTACTTTATGATTAGCGGTGGTAATGGTGGTGAATCTTGGAAAATATACATGGGAAAATGTATATACCGAGTGCGTAAGCGTAATATAATTTATACCAGATTGCCCATCACACTAAAACTGCCCAAATATCATGGAGGACAAAAAACTATTGATTTTGTAAAGTTCTTCAAGGAAAAAAAAAATAGAATGTGACCGAAAGTGAAATTTTGACAGAGAAATGGAAATGAGATGAACTTTATTTTGATTTAAAACTTAAAAGCATTTTTAACACAAGATAATCTTCTTGGAGACATTCAGTTATGGTAAAAGTAATTATTTTGGGCAGCCAGTCCACGATTTGAATATTGAAAACTACTACTACTATTTCAACTACAATAACCTTAGAAATTACAGGACTGAGATTGGAACTTCTAATTCATGCAGTTATTCCCACAGTATGAAAAGTAAGTTGCATGTTAATAACATGTGAGTCAAATTAACAAATGCTACTGGAATGAATCCCCAGTCAACACACGACATTATATCGACGTTGAGATGACGTTAAAACGTTGAAACGACGTCATATGGACGTTATTTAAACGTCAAAAACCGGCATAAACTTTGGCTTTCTTTTTGATTCAGTCAAGGTGCATTTTATTGTTTATTTTTAAAAAAGTGACTTTGAAATATTTTACTTCATAATCGCTTGCATAATAGTAAAGTAAGTAAAGTACACGCAGATTAATAATCTTTCTCCATCCCGCGGAGTTTTTTTTCTATAATACGAACACTAATACGACGAAACGGTTTGTCAGTCAATAGCAGGGTGTAATTAGACAATCAATTAAAGCTACTTCTATTTCATTAACAAAAAAAACAAGACATAATAGGAGATTGCTTAAATGATGAAGAGACCTGTCTAGCTTAATATTTTGGTTCTCATTTACATTTGGGTCCAGCTATCATAACTGACTTGAGTTTCCCTTAAACTATAGGCATTTTATATTTCCTGAGCTCAATTAATATCATAATCAACATGACTAAAGATGTATATATATAGTTTCATGATTGTAATTTCACGTGTACGCGCAACTATCTCAGTGAGATAAAGCATAGCTCCATCACCATTAAATCGATTAGCAAGAATGCATCGTTCACAGATATAAATAAAAGATATTATCTGCTCACTGATTTAATTAGCCCCTCACACAACTTCCTGAACTATCTAGTCACACAAGTCGATGATGATGTGCATGTTTTTTATAAGAAACCTGGTAAAGGGTTTCTTGTTTAGCTTCTTAGCTGTTCTAATAACATCGCTTTAAAAGGAAGGTATTTGGTCTGCAGTGCAATGACCTCATATACACAAAACATGATTTATTGTCCATATTATTTTATTCCTTAATAAATTTCGCAGTGATAGGTTTACGTTTAGATTTAACTAACACAGCATTCTTAAATTACTTTTTAAAAATTGATCCTTCCTTTGAAATTTCAAACCTTAAGAGATGCACTTTCTTAAAGAAGGTGCTTGTGCAACTAAAGGGTGAGAATTCGTTCCGCAAAAATAGGTCAAAGATTTGATTTTATTGGTTGCATTTTGAAAATAATTTATTGTTCAAATATGAAATATATATGTGAAATATATCAAATCAGAAAATTAACTTTTATATTGTTATGTTTTAGTTTTAGATCTTATAGGGTTAGGGTGATCTTATAAGAATAGATTATATGATCCTAACCCAGTCTCTTTCCACATCAAAAAAACTGACTGTATTTTTATGTAACTTCTCCAATAATTTAAATTTAAACCTCTTTCGTAGTTTTAATAAATTTAACGATCTTGTAGCTATAAGAGTTTAAACATTTTGATGTCATCAGATCATAAAAGAAAGTGAGTGTATTTTAAAAACAATTATGTTACAAATATTTAACAAAATTATAATCTTGAGTTAACATACTGTCGATCTCTAAAAAAAGGGGCACTCCCTCCTTCCGTACTTAGCCCAACTAGTTCCCAAACCTCTATTGTGTTTAGTTGCTGAAGAATTTCATGTAAACAAAACTTGAACGCGTTTGAACGCGAAATTTAAGATGAAAGGAAGAGGGTATTTGTTTGTGTATCATGGTATTTTGTTTGTCTCTCTACATGTTTTTTTTCTACTCTATTTTTTAAGCCCCCCTAAAGTAAGACTCCCTTTTAAAATCTAAATACTGAAAGCAACGAAATACCCTATTGACTATGTGTTAACCTACTTCATTATTTTTTTAGAACAAATAATTTTGTTGGTTAATTTGAAAAGTTGGTTAAAAAAAGAAATGTCCCTAAGCTAACAATCTGCTGCCATGTCTCTCCCTTTAAAAGATTTTGTTAAGGTTTTTAGACTAACCTTAATACATGAAATTTATATTTTGTCAAGAAAATCCACAAAATTGTTGAATACGAATCTATAAGTCAAAACTTTCTCTTTTTAAAACAACAATCGAAATTTGATAAGCTAATATTTTTTCGACTTGTGCCCATGACTCTCATCCTTTTGTATTCTACTCCAAAGTGTGTTTCAAAGTTACAGAATAAAGTTCTCAGAAAAATAAATCAACGTGGCAAATTTTGATCTAAACCTCATTTGACTCATACCAATTAGTTTATTAAAAATTACAATAGAAGATAAAACAGTTTTAATAAAAGAAAATAATAGAAAGAATTAATTTTATTTATTTATTTAAAGCTCAGTTTAGAGTTCAGTTCATTTTTCCCAATAAGCTAAAAATTCTCAAAACTTTATGGTTCCACTCATTCGACGAGAGTTACTTAATTTGGATGTTTCTTGATTTGCAGAACTTTCAGAGTGACAAACTCATTGGTTTTGCTTTATTCACGTTATGCGTTTTCGTTATAAAAATTGAGAAACTGACGAGAAGCCTTTTAACTTCAAAGCAAATTCTGTGCAGCTCGATTTTTCAAACATAAATCGGCTTATTTCTATCCAGCACACGGCAGAGAACGAGGTTTTATGGACGTTGAAACGACGTCCCTACAACGTCGTCCGCTGACTGGGTTTGTGAAATGAAGCAAACGAACTAAATAGCAGGGAATAACATCAAAATAATTTCTATGTATAATCATACTTTCATTAAAATTATAATATAAAATGTAGTCAAAAGAGTTCTTACGCTTTATTACAAAATCTTTCCAAACATTTGATCGAGTTGCAAAAAAGAAAAAAAGAAAGGGTTGAAATACCTACCCACGGCTCTCTTTATTCTCTTCGTAAAGTTAAAATATTATGCTCTCTCCTATAGCGAACAAAACCAACTCATAAATACTGCTTTTATAGATCACACAGCACTACTTCTTCTTGTATCTATTAGTGATATCATCTGTTTGTAAAGGTTAAAACCACATGAACAATTTCTTCGTAGAATTACCTCATTAGCGATGGTTTTAATCTTAAACTGATTAAAAAATAATTTGTAAGCCAAAATTAGTTTGGTCATATAAGAAGGGAATTCTTAAACGAACAATGCTCGGTTACAATATAATTACTTTGTAACTTTTGTCAAAAAATTGACCACAAAATTTATTTTAGAATTGAGATCATTTTTGTACGTACAACAAACAAGATTAGAGCAAATGGGATAAGAACTAAAATATGCCAGGAGCACTTCTTTTGCCTTTATTCATAGAAATAGCTACACGATATTAAAAAAGGAACTACCATTCCTAAAAATAAGGTCTATTTCCGCTCGAAGTTGTTGAAAGACGCTAACCTTGCATTTCTTTTCTGAAAGGGGAACTAACGTTTGAAATTTTTTTAAATTCTTAATATTTGTTGAGATATTTACATTAATATGTTTATACTTTTTTTGACATCATGGTTGCGGATGTGCGCTTTTATTATATGTAGATAATTGCAGAGTTTTTACAGTGAAACAATGAATTTCACACATTGAATTACTGCTCCCTTGAGGAATAAAAGCATACATAGAACGAGCTATTTCTTAAGGAAAATGCTATAGACTTTACAACACGTGCTTCTCTACGTTAGATCTTTTTTCAGGTTTATAATTCTGTACTATTTCAGAATACTTCTGGTAGTTTTATTATTTTAAGCTTAGCTTTTTGGTAAATCTCAAAGAACGCAAACCACTTATTCAGATGTATCAGCACCAGTTACCAACTAAACTAAAATAGAATGCCTTTTAAATAATATTATGCTACCTTTGCGAATATCATTGCCACAACTTTGTAAAGTTTAGGAAATCATGAAAAATTCAAGGTAAAAAATGACAAGAATAAAAACTACTTGTATGAGATGACCGTACTGTCGTAAAACAGTTAAATTAAAATAAAAAAGTCCCTCAAGGAATATAAAGTTAACTTGATATTAATGATAACGATAAAGGAATCAATATTTGCAAATTTTACGGCTGAAATTTCGTTATCAGGTAACAGAAATAATGAAGTTTTGTTAAAATTTATTATAAAAATATAGACAATGGATAACTTTTTTCTACTTCATTTAGTTTAAAGTTCTACTTATCATTTTTCAGCTGCCAATTATTGTTTCTCCAATTGTTTTGTGTTAGGGTCAATATTGTACAAAAAATAAAGATCATCTGCCCAAAGTAATTCTGGCACACCGAATATTAATTTCCAGATTGTAGAGTTCATAAAAACAAGCAATAATTAGAAAACCAAATCTAGATAAAGCATATTTAATAAGAAACCCGTTTATAAGAAACTTACATGTACTATATTATCTAAAATAAGAAACTTTTTGAAACCTTCAACTATATATCAATTGGAGAAAATGACTTGAACCATGTCTTTTGTGTATAATAGGCCACATGAGGTCAAGAAACTAAATAAGAAACTTTTATAACTAGGCAATTGGTTTCTTATAAAAAACGTGTAAAGCTTATTCTATCAAAATATAGCCTTAAGACACGACGTCAGATTTTGTCATAAGACATATCTCATATGACCAGAAATAAGATCGAAACCCATTTCTAATAGTCACCTCGTTAAAATGAATGGTTTTCTTTCTTTATTAGGGGATTTTTTTTATCTCTTTGCGAAGAAATAAATGACAACATGACACTGAGATATATGATTTGTTTTGCTTTTCTCATTTGAAATTGTTTTCGGTGTGGTTATTCCTCAACAATTTTTTTTACGACAATTTTCAGTTTCAAAGTGTTCCATTATTATTAAAGAAATGGTGTCAGTTTGAAAGATATTTTATTCGCATAAAAAATGTCGCAAAAAAGAAAAGGAAAGAAAAGAATAATTTTTTTCTAGCCAACCAAAAACGTTATTAAAGCATAGGAATTCTTTACAAATAATATTGAAAAGTTCATGCATCACCATGCAATTAGGTTTAAAAAACAAATCAAAGTGTCTTAATATCTTGTGCACATTATTTTTAATCATGACAAAGAAGAATAAGACTGCTTTAAATAAATTGTATTTATCTAGCTAAAAACTAATTCCTTTATCCTAATTAGGAATTTCCTGTACTCATTTCTTTTCTATTATTTTAGGATACTACTAGATAAGCCTACACACACTGTAATTGAGCTATTTTTAAACATACCGATCAGTTTTCGTGCCTACAAAGTGTTCAAAATCCAAAAGATTCTGTTAGGTGTAGAATTCTACTATAAAAATGCGTGAATCAAATAACAATTTTATCTGATAAAAGTAATCTTGGTTTTTTGAACTTCTCCAACTATCGACAATGGATGTTTATTACACGATGTCTTTATCAAAGATAAAGACTTTATTATTTCTATGATACCTATTCTAGTATACAAGTCAACCCTCACTCATATACCCACTTATTGGCATTTCGATCTGTTCAAAACCGTCCGTTATAGAACAATTTACTAATATCTAGAGCTTAGGTTTGTGATTGACGTTTTCCAAAAATGTGTTTTCAAAATCTTTAGACATAAAAAAGTCAAATATAAAGTCAAATATATTATTGCATTGTGATGAAGCATCCTGATCATTCTTAGTAATGTAAAAAAAATTACTACTGGTTATTGTTCCATCCATTATTTCTTATCTATCTTTGGTTATAGGTAATTTTAATTAAAATTCCTGATAGTGTATTAAAATTCTATCTTTTTAGTAGTTTGATAATTATAGAAACACCTTAAAAACACTATTATTAATAAACCAATTTGAAATTAAATTTGACCCTTTAAATAGAAAAAAATACACATCAATTCTCGTCTCATAAGAACTCTTATCCCTTAATTGATATCTAATAATTTCTTATCTCAAACTACACTTTTACCATAATATACAATCATCTCATGCTAACCTATTACCATGACAAAATGTTTTATATCTGGGAAAATAATAGACAATGATGAATATAATGTTATAAAAGTCAGATTTAATTATATTTTCTTTTACTCCCAGCAGGAATACAGCTTTTATGAGATTCTTAACAAAACTATATTGAATGCTCACAATCTTCTTTTAAATGGTCCTATTTTATAATTCTCCACATGGCTCTTTATGACATTGAATGTATAAAGAATATGATGTTTTTTCTATGAGTACAAACCGACTTGAACAACATTTAATACAGAAGGTAGCAGGTATTTTGCAAGTTACAAAAATGAGTATGTATGTGCTTCCCTCCCCCCATCCTTCATATAATATCTGTTTATAATATGCATCAACTTGACACTTTCTTACATTTGTTTTTTATACATACTTAATATTATATCATGATGATATAATGTGTTATTACAATGCTATAAGCTGATACATTTTAAATGCAAAATATGATTAAAGGAAAATTACTGTAATTTTCACCCATAATTATCTAATTAATTAATAATTGTATAATTGCAAACATAATAAACGGTTTGACCACACCCAAATAAAACAACCTTAATAAAATGTTGAAAAAACAGTTTCATCAACAATCCAATATAATAAAAATTTTCATCTGCAACGCAAAAATGTCCTCGCTACACAACGTAGTTTGTTACGATGTTATTTTCTTGTGAGAATTCGAACCTATATGAACCCATATGATACCAAGTTGCATTTCATCGTAACCACGCATTTAAGAAATATGAACACATTTTTATACGCATGCATAGTCCAGGTAATCAGCATATACATACATGCTTCAAAACACATACACTAAAACTTATTTACAATTCTTGGTAAAACTAGCTTACTAGTTAATTGCACTCTTCTACTAATTGCATTATTTAATTAACGATGTAATCACACTATCGTCATCAAACTAGACTTTGGAATGTTTTATATTACCACAAACACATTCAACCAAATAACAATTTAATTTTAATAACTTACCTGTACTCTTGTATGCTGTATAAACCAGTTGCTTTCTCTGAGTGTGTAGGCTGTTTATTCGCTTGCTTTCTGTTGTGCGGTATATAGAGCTTCGGTATTGAAGCTTCTCTTGTAAACACATAAAGTACTAAGTCTAATCTTACAAAAGTTTTGATTTACTTATTATAGTGTTTTCTAATGTCTAACGCCTCCATAGGTTTTTGTAGTTTTGTAAACAAACAAAAACTACAAATCATGTGTGCACTCACAAAAAAGCAATATCTGGAATTCCCCTTTCGCATACTTGTCAATCAAATTGGCTAAGCAAACACTTTTTCCGAGAAGCTGAAAGCTTTGAGGTCTACTATTGGTTGTTTATTCACAATAACAAATTAAACCCAGTTAGCAATTAATCTCTAAAAGCAAAAAAGTTGCAGAGATACGCTGTCTATTGGTCTTCATCTATTATGAATGCCGCTCTAAAAATACTTTTACTCTCCTCTCTCCTGTGATAAATCATTAGAATTCCTGAGTTCATTCAATTACAAATTTGCATTGAGGTTTTTGATGCTTTTAAACTATCATCAATAATTAAAGTTCAGCGAGCATAATTATAGGATTAGTTGCTATGTCTGGTAAAAATAGAAGAATAAGATTAAAGTACTCGTTATAGAAATGTCACTTATCCCAGTATTTCACTCACTGAATGATCTTTCAGCTTTTTATAGCTTTAGCTTTCAGCAATCTATCTTCTATGGTAATTAGAGTTCCCCTTGAGGTGAAAATATTGCAACGATTAAGTTTATTATAAGAAACCAAACACAACTATATTTTATTTCTGAATGTTTAATATACGTTTTTTAAAATAAGAAACCTGTTTATAAGAAACCTGTAACAGTATTAAATCACATCTTTTGTGTATGAGGCTATTACACTGCAGCAGGCCCTCTGGCTTGATATTAAGAAATTATCATTTTTATAAGAAAAGTGAAGAAACTGAATAAGAAACTTTTAGAACTTGACCCTTTGCCAGGATTCTTATTAAAAAACATGTATTCATAGAAAATGTACGCTTTTGTGAAACTAATTCAATTGGATTTAAGTGGAATAACAAGGTATTTTAAAATTTGGTAATTTTGAGGGTTTTTACTTCACTTTATAATTTACAAGAATCACTTCTTAGTTTTAGTGCAGCTGTTGAATATTTTTGTTTTATACACATATGATTTTAAACTATAAAATCTTTAAATGATTTTTAAATATTTTAACTATCAGTATTATTATCAATTTGAGGTTTGCATAAAAAGGCAAAAAGGAAGGGAAATTACATTTCAAGTACATGTATTTTTCTTTACAAGAAACTCATTTTTGAGAGACTATACTGGAGAACTCCCAAAAGTTTGCAAGACACTTTGAAATTTGTGCATTTTCTTTGTTTCAAAAATTTAGTTAACTTATTGAGTTTTAAAAGTTTTTATTGTTTCTTATGTTTAACACACTGAAAAGAAAAGAATTCTTTGAAATTAATAAAAAAAAAGCGAATTTCACACGTTACGTTATAGCATTTTTTAGGAAAAGAAAAACTTTTATGGGTGTAAAATACCAGTTTGACTGGCTATTGTAAAATAAACAAATACAACTTGGATTTAAGAAACCAAATAAGAAATTTTCAGTACTAAAATGTCCAAAGAATGAAGAAACATTTGGAATTTTCACTACACGTTTTTT
>JAUEKX010298527.1:0-21137 GCA_031834005.1 Dendronotus venustus
GCTGAAAACGAAATTTTGCTAAGCATATCGAGCCTCAGTCCGATTTTACCGTATGCTTATAAAAAAAAAAGAGTGTAATTCTGTTTTTTTCTGTGTTTTTTGTATTTTGTATGTACTTGTATTCTTTTATTTTGTTTGGTATGTATAATTTTTAACAGGTTTCGTTACATAGATTTACAAATTTATTCACTCTACTGTTCCATTTTAAATTTTTAATGCTTGCTTTTGAGAATAAAAATTTCATTTCCTCATTCAGTTCTTTGCTTTCTAATCTTTGCATACAGATTTTAATTGTGCAGGAAATATATATATATCGATACATAATAAATTAATTTTTCTGTTCTTATAAAGAATGCTCCTTTAAACATTATTTAATTTTTTTTTTAAATAAAAATAATTTCAATATACCCATTTCATTGTTTGTATTATTTCAAAATTAATTTTTTTATACTGAACCATATCTTCAAGATCTATACCATACCATCTAAAAATAATTTTTATAAAATAATCTTCCCATTGAAGAAGGTTTAATTTTTACTCTTCTTTATTTTATAGCTTATCTATTACACGACAATGAGGACAGAAATATATCCCTATTTGGTCTATATAGTTTACTGTTTTGGATTCTTATTTGAATATCACCATTGTGAAACAGATATTATTGTTAATTCAACAAAAATAAAACATGGATGTAGAGAATCTCACCCTCAGATAATATGCTCTTCATTGGACAGTTTGTTCAATTCAAAGTTATCTCTAAATAATGCACGTGTTATCATAGAAGATACAGAGATTACACTTAATAACCACTATTCTATAAACAATGTTGAGAATTTGATAATACTTGCTGCCTCTGAAGTTACAGTGACTTGTAATGCAAACAACTCTGCCGGACTTTTATTTACTGGGGCATCTAACATTCAAATTGGAACCGATACTGGCTACATTACCTTTCAACATTGTGGGAGGACAGTTGAGATTATCACTGATGAAAAAATGGAAATTGAAAGCACTTTGTGTTTTAATAACATTAACAATTTAGTGGTGAAAAATATTCAGTGCTTAAGATATAACGGATATGGCATTGTGTTAATTAATATTGCTGGAAATTTTAACATGGAACATATCAACTTGACCGAAAACAATCCTTCTAAAGTCTATGGAGGTGGCTTGTTGATTCTGTGTCAAAAAGAAAAAACAATTTCAAAACAATACTTCAATTTTAAAAAATTGACCATAACCAAATTGCTAGCAAGCAACAAGACCTGTCGTGATTTTAACTCTAGCACCCCATTTGGAAATGGTGGAGCTATATCCATGTATTTCAATAAACATTCAACCAATTACATACTCACATTTAATGACACTTTCCTTTCACAAAACTTGGCACAATTTGGGGGTTCTATATATATTTATGATAATAAGGAAGCAAATACTTTTATCTTCAACAATCTTACAATACATAATAGTACAGCTGTTATTAATGGTGGCGGTATTTTCTATTTCACTAGTACAGTGACCAATGCGCTTTCCACTGAAATTGATGTATTCCATTGTAACTCTTGCACTTTAAGCAGTTGTTCAGCTTTAGTTGCTGGAGGTGGTTTGAGTATCTTTCGAAGCAATCTAACAACACGAGGAGATAAACGATTCCGTATCACCAATAGCATCTTCTCCATGAACAAAGGAAACGGATCGGACATGTTTCTTTCCAAAGTATCATTAGAATTGACAGATATCAATAACTTTTCAGGACTCCATATGTCAGAAAATGGAAAGATTGCAATGGAAAGATCGCATCTTAATATATCAGGAAGTACAACAGTCTCAAATAGTACCTCTTCCGGTATTGTTGCTGAACATTCCAACCTGTATATCGATGGAACTTTAAATCTCCTTTCCAATAAAGGGAAAAACGGTGGTGGGTTGGCTATGTATGGTCCATCCATTATACATCTGGGAAATAATTGCACTTTCAATGTTATAAACAATTCTGCCCAATCGAAAGGAAATGGAATTTATGCAAAAATCGCGACATCTGAGTATTTACAAAAATGTGACTGTCTCTTTCAATTCGAGGGAAGTTATGATTCTTTCAATGGGACAGTTAGTTTTCGCGAAAACTCAGAAAATGACATTTATGTTTCCAGTGTGCACAATTGTCGACACAATGACAATGAAAAAGCAATTGTTAACTGGCCAAATTTCAATTTCACCAGTTTACACCCAGTAACTACGGACCCAGTACACATTAAACTAGACAATAAAGAATGGGCTGGCTTAACGTATCCTGGCATTTTTTTCAATGTAAAGATAAAGCTTCTCGACGAGTTTAAAATTCCAAGCAGTGGGATTGTTTTGATAAGGAGTAACAGTAACAGTACAAAAGATTTATCCTTTGTCAGAGATAGCTACTACATTGCACCTAGCAGCAAGGCGGTCTCAATAAAAATTCAAGGAGTTATTGGGAAATCATACGCCATCTCGTTTTTTATTTCATCTATACATTCAAACACTGTATCTTTGGTTTTAAATCATTGTCCTTATCTTTTAAAGATGACGAACTATTGTGTTTGCCCAAATACAAAGAGTCTTAAGAAGAAAGGTAGTGTTGTATGCGAAAACCAAAAGATATTCCTGCTTGAAAATCTATGGACGCCAGAGGCATTACCTGGTTTTAAGTATTTGCCTTATGAGAATCAAACAGTTATTTCCTGTCCCTATAGCTACTGTAAGATATGTCGAAGATCTCAATGTTTATATAACAAATCTCAGCAATGCGCCAATGGAAGAAACCAAACATCTCGACTATGCAGTCAATGTAAAACAGGGTTTTCTTTATCAATGAAAGGAAACCAAAAATGTGTACCATGCAACCCAAATTTAAATCCATATTCAGCTGCAGTTATAGTTGCTCTATCTATGGCTTTGATACGCTTATCAATTACAGGCGTTATCATTGCTGTCAATAGTGAGGTCCTAGCTGGTTTCATCTCTTTAGTTCCCTTCCTGTACTTCTATATGTTCCTACCTGATTTTTTATTCGGTTTTAAAGATTGGAACAGTGATGAGTCCAATAGCAATATCTTTATCACATGGATCTTGGGAGCTCGCGACTTTCCATTATTCCTTTTCCCAAATTGCTTCGTCAAAGATCTGAACAATATGAACATTCAGTTTATTTATCTATTTGCCGCCATGTCATGGGCTTTTAACTTGTGGCTGTGCTATATTCTTTTTCACAAAAAATTCCGCGTAGTTAAACAAGAAACCTGTAAGCGGTCAATTATCGCAATTGGGTTTGTGCTCTACTCAGAACTACTGGAGTTTGTGATACGTATCCTGAAACGAGTAGAAATCCTCGGGAAATGTTATGCCTACTACTACGCTAAAGAAGATTGTATTCCAACATCTGCTCCACACGTCTTATTGTTTATATTTGCCATCGTCTCATTGGCGTTAATGGTAATCTTCTTCGTTGTTATTTTTCTGACAACGACATGGTCGGCTGTAAAAATCATAGAGCAGAATGGAGATAAGGGTGACGGTGAAGAAGATGTAAGGTTCCTAAAGCAGGGACTCCATAAGGTTATTCAGAAAATGGCAAACTGGCGGTATTTTCTTTGGTGCAAGCCCGCCATCATATCCCTACAATATGGATTCAAAAGCAACAAGAAGGAAGATTACACCTGGTTCAGTCTCGTCTACATCCTGTTCGTTACTTTCTTCAAATCATTGGCTCTCACATTAAACAAGATGTCCGTCCATACGACGTTTTTAACCACATGCGTACTGTCATATTTCTTGATATTCGTCAGCATAATGCCATACACCAGTTCCTTCTCGAATTTATTTGAATCATGTTTGTTGGGACTGTTGATATTTGCTGGCATTTTAACAGACAGTAATAATGGAACGTACATGAATTCATCGAAGACGTACAAATATTTTATTGTTAGTATCTGCGTGGCACCACTTCTCCTGATTGTGTTGCTGTCCGTTTACTTCACTGTGTCCAGGTTTACTGGTAGATCGATCAGGTCGTGTTTCAAACGACCAAACACAGGTAAGTTAACTCCATTTCCTTTTTTCTTTTGTCAGAGAATTCCATCATTTCTGAGAAAAACATTTTTCTTAAATACTGGGTTTTCTTCAAGGATTGGTTACTTTTGAACCTAAACGAATTTTAAAGTGTTCCAGTTTTTCTGGATTTTGAAATTGGAACTTAGTCGTCCATAATTTATTAGATTTCGCATAACAAATATATTGATATAGCCGTGAGTTATCATTTTCTTTAGAACGGCCAAGCTTCCCGTTTTCTCCACGAAATAAAAGTAAAAGTTTTTGAGAAATTAAATTTTTTAAAATTCTGAAAAGAGATTTGTAATTGAAAAGAGACTTGTAAACAATGCTTTGTTTTTGCACATTTATCTCTTGTAAATAACAAAAAGAAACTAGACAGAAATTTGTAAGTTGTAATAGACCACAAGTGATTAAAACTTAAATCACAGTAAATAAAGCTAAATGTTCTTAATTTTCGTTGAGTTTGTTCATATTATTTTAATTAGCTATGACGCACAAAATAAAAAAAATTACATCGGGATTCATAAAAATTCACATTTATTAATTTCTGCATCCGTGTCTGCAAATAAAGTCACTCTAGCGGTCCAAACTCTTGCATTATTTCAACTCCAGAAATAAGAAAGCTATTTGAAATTTTGGGACACCTACTAATGTGACAAACATTTTCTGCGGTTTATGATATCTCAAATTTGAGGTGACTTATAAATCTCAATAGAGAGTTGATTTGTAAAAAAACAGTATTTTAAGTTTAAATTTGTAAAAAGTATACTGCAAAAAATCAATAAATTGTTGCTTTTTTAGCTACGAAAACGAAAATTTACAATTGTAAACATTTTTATTTATGATTAGATGTTGGTGATTACATTATTTAAAAGAGGAGAAAATGTTGTGTTCTTTTTTTTTATAAAGAAATACTAAAAGAGGAATACTGATTATCTTTGAGCCACGTAATGAAAATTAAACCATGAAGGTAAACCACGTGCACCAATTGCATGCAATACACCACTAGCATTGATTGTCATTTAATTATTCATATCCTGTTTTCTGTATTTTTAGGTGTGAAAGAGCCACTTCTTCCAAAGACATTGATAAAAAAATACAAAGAAATGTGAAAAGCGAGTGGATGTATGTGAAATTTTCCATAAAGGTTTTTTCAATATTCTAAATCGTGTCAAAAAAGAGTGATCGAGATTCGTGTGTACTCACTCACTTATTCAGTGTTTGATTCCTCAAGGCGATCAAAGAAAATATTTAAAAATTTAAAGTATTTTATAGTTCTTATAGTTTTGAACCTTTTTAAGCGTGTGAAATATAGGCGTCTATTTGTCGGACCTAAGAGTATTGGTTGTGTATAGGCCGATCTAGAGGATCAGCAGATACCTGTGAAAGAGAGCTAAAAGGTGATTTTTACTGAGAAAAGGTAAAAGATAATCGTCTTTTTTGCTCTCATTTACAAATGTTGCTTGCCCTCTAGATACGTCACTTTCATAGGTGTATTTTGTTTTTAACGTAGCTGAAACAATGATCTAATGAAATAGGGAATCGAAGACATGGGGAAAAAGGGGACATTTTAACGATTTAGCACTCAACGTACTCAGTGCCGTAGCAAAACATTTATTTTTAAGGGGTCATGTTTGGTAAATGTGGTTATTGTAGTGTCGTATGAAATGCCACTATGGTTGGCGCCGACGCGCGAGTGAAAATTTTTGATTTTTGATTCTCTAGGTTGGCTTAAAAGGCATCCTTTAGGTGAAAATATGACTCGAAAGTTTCTCTTTTAAACTTTTTTAACATACAGCGAAAAAAACAAGCATATTTGACAAAAGTTTTTTTTTTGGGGGGGGGGGTGAGGGGGGCGCTATTAGGCAGTGCGCAGGGCCATAGGCTGCTACTGCCCTGCGTACTAACATATAAAGCTCACATTATTATTTGCAATAAAATGTGAGCGTAGTTTTTTCAACGTTATGCTTATAAAAATATGTGCTTGGCCTTTTTTAAAGAAAAAAGAAAAGAAGATAGATATCGATTTTGGCCATATTCCCGAAATTAAATTCCTGCAAAATGCATAATTTTCTTTGAGTGAAAGTAAATTCCCGCGAAATCAAGAAAATTTCACAAAAGTTTCTGACAATAAAGTATATAGTCGAAGAAAAATTCTTTGTTTGGGGGTTTAGACACCAAACAACGTTTTTTTTAATTTCTGGTAACGTTAATCTTTCTTCTTTTTGTAGGATATGTCTGCCTTTTGATGAAAAAATAAAAAAACAACAACGAGACATTCGAACCGAAGATGAAGAAGCCTCTTTATTATGACATGGAGTTTTATTATACTTAAAAATTTAGCTTAGTTTTTAACTTTATCGAAATTATAATATATGATATTTCAAGATTTTCATTATGTTAACGATTTAATTTTTTTTCACATTTTTATATAAGAAAGTAGTCTATAAGAAACATAAACCCAACATTTATGAAAAATTGGAAAATTTTTCCATAAATTCGTGATATAAAGTGTATTAGTGTAAAGCTTTTGTTAAAAACATGGTTTAGCTGTATCTACTAAAATGCAATAATTTGTGAAATAACGGTTACAGCGGAAGCAGTGTGTGATTTATTTTTGTTAATTATCTAAATTATTTATACAGCTTCCCCTGGTTACGTTTTTTATGTGTTTTATAGATTTATAGAAAACTTTCTAGAAGTCTTGATATTATAAAGCTATTATTTTTTAATTTTAAGTAATTCACGCATTCATTCATGTTTCTATCAAAAAAAGCAGTACACGTTTTCTAATGTTTTTTCTTAACTTGTTCTCATAATTTGTAGTCAACATTATCAAAACTATAGAATGCTATGATGAATTCTTCCCTGAAAGTTGCAATTTCGCTGAGATTATGCTAAGAATGTTTTAGGACGATGATATTTGCCCAAAGTTCATGTTAAAACGAAAAGGCACTCTTTTTTTTTAAAAGCAAAAGCGTGCGTCTAGAACACAATTTGTCAAAATTTTCATTTTGTAGAAATAATGTTGTTTTTTTTATGTCTTTTTTATTTAGCTATGTATTAGTTAATTTCTATCCATGGAAATTGCTTTAGGAGTATAATTCCAAGAATGCACCAGACACTGCCCAGTCAACACTCCGGTATTAAAACAACTGTTATTGCGACGGTGTTTCAACCTCACCAACTTCCGCGCAATGTCGTTTTAGTTTCGTGTTGCTGGCCGGGTTTGTGGTTGTTATTTTAATTTCTTAAAAATGCTTTATTACTCTTTTGAATTTTAATATTTTTATTACGGATATTTCTTCTGAAAGTTTATATATATATATATTTTTTTACTTTAATTTTCTAGTGATATCAATACTTTTACGCCAGAGATAAAACGTTTTTTATACCTTATTGGATAAAACAATGCCCATTTGACGAAAGTAACGCAAAAATTTATGAAAAATTCGATTAAATCTAGTTTTTTGGAAAAAGATTCCAAAAATTTTAAAATGTTTAAGTTTTTAAAGAAATTATTCGTTTGACAAAGATGAAAAACATTTTATGCAACGAAACCCTATAAGATGAAAACTTTGTTTTGTATTGATTTCTCCGATAACTAATCTACCGTGTAATTGGATCAAAGTCTAATATAGTGTCTCCATTACTCGAACCCCCGAGAATTCAAATTTCCAAACGAAATGTTTTAAATTTAGCGGAAACTTAATTTGTCAGTTGGTAATTTTTCAAATTTAGTTGCGTGTTTTTTAAACATTATTCTCTGTTTAATTTTTTTTAGATTCAAATATATAAATCTAATAAAAGATATTTTATGAATGCAAATTTTCCAAAATGGCGATGTAATTTTTGCAAGTGAATTCAGAGTAAAGGTAATCCTATTTTAGGTGTTATGTATTATTCTTGGGAAAAATATCTGCCAGCAAGCTGTAACCGATTTTCAAAGGTTTCAGCTCTAAATAACATCCTAATGTCTTTTGTTGTGAAATTTGCTATTATACTTGATTGATACGTTCAGTACTGGAACACCTTCTGGTTGTTCAGGATAGTCGACATCTTTTACTACTGGTCATTAAAAAAAGAACCCCCTTTACTGTATAATACATAGCTTTACTTTCCAGTTGATTCAGGAATGGAACCACGGAGAAAGGGTGGAACCAACTGTTTTGCTAAATGTAGTAGAATTTCTCTATCTCGCACTCACAAAAGAATTTGTTCGACACTTGAGAATCTTCGAGAGAATTAGCTTAGGGCTACAATAATGGGCTGAGTGTTTTGTTTGAGATACAGTGAGTCCACTCTGCAATTTTCATGGAGGAAATCGGTTATATACTTGGCCCCAACTATTTCTATTCATCATTTTGAAACTATCATGTCCCACAATGGTTTTCAGTTGCTACCTGATTAAGTTTAATTTTTGTTACCGGATACCCGATAATTAAGCCACTATTAGAAGATCTCTACAAGTATTTTTAGGTCATTGTTAGCCAATCTAGAGATTATCGAGTCAAAAGCTTTCTTGTCTCGTTAACCTCTATCAATTTTGGGCTTGTAGTTACACTGTAGCCAGTGTTCCAGTAACGTTAGCACATATATAGCCCGTCCTCAATTTAGATTTTGTGGCGCTGTTTATGTGGTTGCTACTCTACAACTTACAATTATTATTGACTTTAAATGCTGTTTCGAGTGTTGTGCATAAAAATATTGATCTGACTTTGTGGTTTGCGGTTGTTCTTGTATTTCTTAGATGCAGTCATATAACTTCATCGTGGTGATTTTGTTTGTAAGTATCAATGTTCCAACAGACGCGTATCTATCAGATTGCAAACCAACACAAACGATCGTTGAGGTCGCCAATGGCAACCCTTCTACCAGCACCGAGCACAATTGTCAGAAAATCCTCAACAATACAAGAATTCATTGTCCAGATCTCACAGCAGCTCTGACACTGCAATCTCTTTCCAATAAGTGTATAGTTCTGTACCAAAACCAAAACCTATCCACTGCAATCAACATTACCGCTTTCTCTACGAATTTAACCCTTACTACTAACAGCACCAATCGAACAATCTCAGTGACGCAACATACTTACCTACACTTCATGCATGGCGAGAATATCCACGTCAGCAGCTTGTTTTTCGTGAACAATTCCACCTTTCTTCTGCCCGGTAACAATATTTCCAGCCATGCATTGATTCGTCTTGTGAGCATCAATGGTTTAATACTCAGTTCTATACACGTTCATTCTCGAATTGGTTACGCTATCCAAATTTCCAACATGCTCGGAGATGTTGCCATTAACGATATCAACATCAACGGTCTCCATAGTGTTGGCAATCACACCAGTAAAGGATTGTACATCGAAATATTTGGCAATTCATCGCGCGTTCTAAAAATCTATAATGTTAGGTTGGAGAACCTTGTGGACCATCTTAATGATAGTAGTTGTCTGGAACATTCGCATCAGGCCTGCGGTAGAGGAGCTGGCATGGGAATATTCTTCCGTAGTTTCTCATCCAACATTGCAGTAGACCTCTCTGATGGGATATTTGAGGGAAACAAAGCAATGTTTGGAGCTGGACTGTACGTGAAATTTCCAAAAGTTTCAAAACATTTGACGTTTAGAATGTCAAATTGTTGGTTCACTGATAATAGTGCCAACTACGCTGGTGGTGGTGTCCTTGTGATGGGAATCAAAGAGACGTCTGACCTATTCGGTTCCCGGAATGCCAATAATAATGTACTGTTCACAGAAGTGCATTTCAAGAACAATAAAGCAGGGAAAGGCGGTGGCTTATCTATCTGGAATCTCAATTTAGTAGGATGCTTCTACCAGCTATCGAGTTCTACTTTCTTCTACAATGCAGGTTTTCGGGGTGGAGATGTATACGCCACCAAAAGTACTGTTGATATTTACAATGTTAACACCAGTTTCTCTCAGTGCACTTTTATTCAGCTGTTGAGAGAATGTGGTAGTGTCCATGCTTTCGATACATATTTGACAATAAGATCGGGTAACTTATCGTGGCACAATGGCTCTGGTATAGTTCTTTACCATTCTACGCTGAAAGTGGACGGTGCGCTTGTGGTGTCGCACAACTCTGCGCTGCATGGGGGTGGAATGGCGTTATTTCTTGGCTCCAAAATACGCTTAAACAACCAATCCCACCTAGAGATTGTAAAGAATAGCGCGACAGAGAGTGGCGGCGGTATATATGTATCGTCCTCTCTTTTTGCTGACTGCTTTTTCGAAAGAACTCTTCCTTTTCGGGGCCATGTATCTTTCGCATGGAACCTATCACCGTTTGGTAAAGCTGTCTACTCAAAAACGCTTAGAGGTTGCACCGAGAACCCGGAAGTTGCTCAATCTTACATGAGTGTCCTCACAGACTGGCCGAACTTCACTCTCAGCTGCTTTAACAAAAGCAGCGGCGTCAGTGAAAAGATGTGTGTGGCCACTGACCCCATCAAAATAGACAGTGACCGAGTGGATTGGGACGGTAAGCAGCCGGGAATCCCGTTCAAATCCCAGATCCACACGCCGGATGAACGAGGGAACCAAGTGGATATCACCTTGGAACTGTGGGTACCGGAGGGTGATGTTGCTTTTTCCAAAGACGTTAGACGGAAGAGGATTCCCGTTAACAAAAACAACTTGCTTTCCTTTTATGGTAAAAATGGGACAAACTTTAGCATGCTGATAGTGGCCTCACCCTACTTGGTAAGGATCTACAATAACCTATCGTTGTCAAGCTGCTCTTGGTTTCAATCCTTTGAACATGTATTATGTAAGTGTAAGCATTCTAAGAAGCTGGGCATATTCGACTGTAGTGAGGGAAACCTCTATCTAAAGCCCTTCAAATGGGTCAAGGCTTCTTCCCTGAGAACGGAAGCGAGTACATACGATTGCCCGATTGGCTATTGTTTCTGCAATCGAACGAGTAGCACATATGCTAAGTGTCTCTACCATATCAATAGACAGTGCGAGACGAATCGGGATCAAAACTCGACATTGTGCAGCAAATGTCTTACAGATTTTGCTGTCGTCGTGGGGGACGTCGGTTGTTATGACTGTCGTAATGTAACGCTTCCTTGGTTAAAGATGGTTGTAAAGAAGCTAGGTATCGACACAGCTGTGGTATTGCTGATCGTTATCCTGAATTATGATAGCTACTCGGTATACCTGAACCCATTCATCTACTATTTCCGCATGATGAATTCTATTTTACGCGAGAAAGACCTTGACTTCGACCCATTTGAACAGTACCTCCAGAGACTTTTTTACCACCAGCTTAACAAGGGACATTTTGACTGTTTCACTGCTAACCTACATGCTCTCAACAAGCTGTGGCTCAACTTTGGGATGACGTTCTTCTGGTTGATCGCATACGTGTTGACGTATCGGCTAGTGGAACCATGCTTGTACACTGTTTACATATACCTCTACAACAAATGCAGACGTTCTGACACTCAGCGCTCCTCCAAGCTGCTACCGCGCGACTCATACTACCGATCGCTCACTACAATCACGTTGATCATCTACTTCGAGTTCGTCGATTTCGCGTTCCAGGCACTGCACTACGTACGCATTTCAGATTCGTTGCGCGTCTTTGTTTTTGCTGAAGAAAATTATTGGGGCAGGCAACATCTACCGTTATTTGTCTTTGCATTGTTGTTATTGTTGATTATTTTCTTGTTTTTTGTCGCCATGTTTCTTGACTGTCTACCATTCGAATCCGTCAGATTGTTTGTGCACCGCTTCCTCTTCGATCAGTTCACCAGCCTGAAGCCCTATTTCCGTTTCCAGAAGAGCTGTTTTAAGCAATCGTGCAACAGCTTTTGGCAAGATCGGACTTGGTTTCTGGTGTTGCGCTACGTGTTGTTCACGGTCTTCCTCGCGTTCGGTGAGTTCTACCTGTTATCCACTCGCACAGTGTTGTTGACGATTATTTGTCTGATTTTGTTGGTGTGCCACGTGTCCCTGATGCCCTACAAAGACAGCTGGTGCAACAATTACGAGACCGTGGTCTTATCAAATCTAGTGGTCGTCGGAATCCTTGCCAGTGTAACCAATTCCAAGGTGGACTGGCAGGCGACGATTATGATTGGTCTTATGTACGTGCCCCTGGTTGTGCTTATTGGATGGTTTGCTTATTCCTTTGTTCAGCATGTTGAGTGTTGGAATGGACGAAGCGTTGTGCCAGCTTGGATTTCAAATCGATTTAAAAAATCAGGTATACTAAAATTGAATTGCTTATTATGATATCGTTCCAGTATTAGGTGCTGATGCTTTTTTTAATGTTGTAAATTCACCCATGCGGATGATTTAATTTCTGAACGCGTAAAAAATTATTAATTTCCTGAAAAAGCCTGTATTTCACAGTGTTAATTTTTAAATTTAAGTGTAGTCATTTCTGTGCACACGGCCTTTTCACGTAATAATTTTACTAGTTCTGGTGTATTTTCCTTTCTAGTATCCAATAAATACCAAGCGATCTCAAGTAAACCAAATATTTCAACAAAATTTAATAGAACTGATTGCGTTTGTACTCCTATAAAAGTGAGATAGGAACCTGATGTACTCTATGCTCATTTATTTTTTCTTCAGATCCAGCAGATGATCTTGGGCCACCTCGTTTGTTGTCGCGAAAATTGAAGAGAAAAGAAAATTGAAGAAGAAAGAAGGATATTCGGTTTTTTTTCATACACAAAAAAATGGTAGTTTTAAGTCAACGGCTCTACCGATGAGTTATTGGTTTGTGTGTGACTTTTTATTTAGATGACGAAACACAAAAACACGTTTTACGGACTCTCGGATCTACAAAAATGATTTCGTAACTACAAAAATGATTTCGTAACTTTTTCCATTACACTTTGCACGTCCTGGAATTCTTTAGATGTCTAAAATTCTTTACAAGTCATTGAAATAATTTTAAATTATTATTCTAGAATTCTTTAGACTTCCTAGGAATACCTTTTTTACGTCCTTCAGTTCCTTGGACGACCTAGAACGGTTTTTGCATGTCTTAGAAGTCCCTTTGGACGTCCATCAGTTCCTAAAATTGTTTCTAGAAAGTCCAAAGAACTGTAGGACGTTCAAAGTCAAGAAATCATTTTGGCAGATACAAAGCTTGATTAAATTTCTTTTAAGATGAATATATAGTTAATCGAGGTAAAAATATATGGAGTAATATTTTATGAGCACCCCTTTTCAAATTCAACTCATTTGTTAGTTTCAATTCTGCTATTAACAGTTAATTGTAGGTCGAAAAAAATAGAGCGCGCCCCAAACTAACGTCTGTTTAACCTGTAAATTATAGAACAGGTCTGATGATATTTTGGTAAATAATCGATTGTTAGTAGTGCAAAGGCAAACAGACAATGAAATCTTATCATAAACTAAATTTTTATTGTTTATTTCATAGTACAAAAATTAAATTACGTAATTAAAACCAAAATTTCTTAAAAATAAAGCTGAACTAAACTAAACATGTTTTTCATAAGTTATTTCAGTTGGCTATTTGCAAAAATTTATAGATCTTGATTCTAACAAAACAGCAAATTTACAAAATAAATAATATATTATGTTTTTAAAAGAAATAAAAGTATTTTCTTAATTAATATTATATGTTGACATTAAATTTTTTTATCAATTTTCAAAAATGATCGTTTGATTAGATGTTATATTTTCTACTTTTCGCGGTAATTTTATTTTGTGAGTCAAATTTTGCTTGCGCATTCTTAAAAAATTTTTTAATACAATTTAATATGTAATAATATTTATTATACTAGTTGTTTTTTTAACCTCACCAATCTCTGAAAAAGACTGGCTGTGTAACCTAGGCAAATTGCCTTTCCAATAAATAAATAATATTTTATGAACAATGTAAGTGATATGATAGAGATAATATAACTAAGATAATATAAGTATATTGTTTCTTGTGTTTTCATGATATGAGGGTATTAAAAGAATGTAAAAATCTGCTACAATTTTTAAATATTTTCTTAACAGCTGTTGAATGTCAATCTACGTTTGGACTTTTTTTTATTTACCCTGTATAATAGTATTTTAGCTCAACCAATTAAACGATGCTAAAATTTGACTTTGAACGTTTGTAAAACGTATCTAAATTCTTTAGTTGTCAATTTTATTTTATTTTCAGACTATAACAGCTAAAGAAATATAGCACACTATCACGATGACTTATATATTAGCCAATCAAGTCATCCTGTTTGCTTCCATTATTGAATTGGCGTCCGCCATTTTATCTCCGTGTACAGGGTACGCTTATACTATTGTTATTCACGAGCAGTTGAAGGATCCGCGTTGTTATAAATATGATAGCCATACCATTCACTGTCCATCCTTGCACGAAGCTTTGTTATACAATGATCTAAACAATAAATGCATCTTTTTATCGGAGAAGAATACTGCTTACGTCATCAACAGCCTTGTCACTCTTAACAATGTCAAGCATTTTGCTTTGGAGGCAGAGTCGGTCAATCAGACAATCGAGTGTAGGAATGCAACAGGGTGTGGCGTTCAGTTTAGGAACTGTTCTGACGTTTCCATTACCAATTTGACATTTAGTTACTCTGTAGCAACTCCAGTCATGAATTCATCCACCCCCATCCCTACCCCCATATCATCGCTACTTACATTCTATCAATGCGAGGAAGTTCGACTCTCTAGTATCAAATTCATTAGTGTCACAGGGTACAGTGTGGTGGTTGCAGATAGCTGTAATGTTGTAGCCAGCGCGGTTAAAGTTGACCAGGGAGTTGGGAGTGGTTTTCTGTTAATTTTAAAGGAAAGAAATAGATGTAGAATTGGTTTATACAACGTCATCTTCCAAAATATTCGAGTTGACAACAAGAGCGAGCCATACAAATCGATTTACAATGCCACGTCACCTGCTGGGAAGGGTGCCGGTCTCTCCATTTTTCTCTTGGCGGAAGTCGCCATGGATACCATAACCTGCTACCAGTGTTTATTCCAAAGAAACACGGCAACCTTCGGCAGTGGCATATTTTTGTACATGGCGTATGGTACTCGCGACAACACTGTACTGATCAATGAGACGGATTTCGATTCTAATGAAGCTTGGGCGTCAGGTGGTGGTATGTACGTATCCAGCAGCCAGATGAAAAGTAACCAAGTTTACATTGTAAATTCTACATTCAGTAATAATACGGCGGAATATTCATCAGGGGGCGGAGCTTTATTCGCATATAACAGTCACCTGACCATGGCCGGTAGAGTGACCGTGGCCGAAAACAGAGGCACTGCGATGGTCCTAGGAGCTACTGTTTTGGAGGTGCGTGGCGGTGCGAATATTAGTATCACTGGTAACTCTGGGCCGTTTGGTGGAGCGATGTTTCTCTTCAAGTGTCCCACCATCAATGTGCGCAACTCCTCCAATGTGTTGTTCAGCGGGAATTCGGCTGATGTTGACGGCGGTGCTTTGTTTGTGTTTCACGTGTTCGAGAAGAAGGCGACCAGATGTTTCTTTGATCCTGAGTACAGGTTTGTACTTGGATATTTTGAAATTTGTCTCGCGACGGTAGGTAAAGTAGTGTGAAAAATAGATTTATCAAAAATGTTGCATTGCCGCGGCAAATATTGTAAAGACGTCAGGAAAAGCGTAAAAGCGACGTTAGAAAAATAAAAGCGAAAATGTCGTTGGAAAGTCCTCATTGGAAAGGTACCAGATATAGAACGTAACTATTAGGGTTATAATATATTAAATAAGAGTATTTTAAAGAAATCGGGTCTGCGGGTAAATATAACCCATTTGTGACATCATAAAACCTTACAACTGGAATTCCTTCTAAGCAGGAAATACTGTGAGAACAGTTGACCTTGTGATGACGTCATCGGTATTATAGTCGAAACGCATGATTAAAAGAAGTGAGTGTGTACGCTTAAAATATAATACGGGCATACGGTTTAGCCCGGCAGGCGACATCGGGCGTAGCATCCTGCTAGTATTTCAAACATTTTGTAAAATTTTAAAGGTGAGGTTTTGTGGGTTTTTAATTTAGCGATTCTAATAATTGGTTTACACCCGTTTTTGAAAAAAGATTCTTGAGCGAAAGTTTCTACCATTAAAGTAAAGTAGAACTTAAAACTGTGATTCAAAATTTTTAGTTTTTGAAAAGCATCGTTACTAGATGTGTATTTTTCCTGCGTTTTTTTTTTTGTTAATACACGTACAGCTATCTAAAATACGTTCCCATTATGAAATATTTTTTTACAAAACCTTGTCTCGAAAAATAGTATAGTTTACGAGAATCTTTATTGACATGAATTAAATAAATAAAATTCATCATTCTCACAGGTCGTCGTCCTCGTATACTGGAAAAATAGTATTCGCAGACAACACTGCTGGCAACTACGGCCAACACATCTACTCCTCCACACTCAAGATGTGCAGGAAATTCAAATTCAATAACAGCGACGATGATCGGATTGTCTTCCAGCCCTTCATCAAGAACTCGGCGAGCAACAACTCTGTCAGCACCGCAGCCTGTAGACTGCAGGTCAACCATTCCGAATGGAATGGCCGCGCTCCAGGCATCTATTTCCATCCCAACGTCTTGATCTTCGACGAACAGGAGCAGAGAGTTGAGTCGGCCTTCCAGGTCCAGTTTAACAATTCAGCCAACGAGACTAGTCCGACAGCGGATACATTCAAGAACACCTACCTGGTTGGCAACTCTAGTACCATCAGCGTGGCGTTGAGGGGCAAAACTTCCACCAAGTACTACGTAAGCTTCTATGTAATCAGCGAGCTAGTAGCTGCCTCCCAAAATGTTATTATTAATCTGAAAGAGTGTCCCTTACTCTACAAGCTGAAAGACGAGAAGCAATGTGTGTGCGCTGCGACAGACTTCCGCACTATGTGTTCGTCTGACAATAAACTGTTCCTGATGCCAAGTCACTGGGCATCGCGAAGTGGCTCTATCCACGAATGCATGAAAGGCTACTGCGCACACTGCAATTCAAACAAGAACTCTGGCATCAAACGCATGTGTATGTATGACTCAGACGCGCCTTGCAACGAAGCGCGCTCACAGACGTCTCGACTGTGCAGCCAATGTCGCGATGGTTTATCGGCGTCACTTGGAGGAAACAGCTGCATCGATTGTCGATCAAGTGAGTACGCTTACCTTTGGGTATTGGCTATTGTTTTGGTGTGGGTTGCCTTTATGCTCGCTCTCTTCGTGTTCTTAAATTACAACGTGTTTGCAGCATACTGCATCCCGGTAATTCTGTTCTACCAACTGGTACCTAGCTTATTGGTGTGGGATGACATAGGAGAGTTTAACACCGTGATCTTTACCCTCTTCAACAGTAACGGCCACTACTTCAAACGCTTCTGCTTCGTTGACGGCCTGGACGATCTGTCGAAGACCTGGAGCCGCTTCGTCACAGCATTGTTGTGGTTTTTTGTGTATGCGCTAATCTTGCTGGTTTCACAGAGTAAGTGTCTCAAGTATCTGAAGCTTGCTGTTCTACGCGCGTGGCCGGTGGCATTTCTCTTGTATTATGTTGACATCATAAAGTTCTTTTTCCACTCGATCAATGGCATCGAGATTGACGGAACGATGTACGTCTACAGCTATGCCGAAGAGGAATACCTGAGCAATAGGCATGTCCCGCTCTTCTTGGCCAGCACATGTACCCTGGTTATCACCTTTGGTTGCATGTGCGCCACGTGGCGTGCGGTGAAAGTTCGCAACCCTATCCTGATGGAATACAGTGACCGGGGCGACACCATGGACTCGATCATCAGCCGGCAACGGATGACTTGGTTCCTCCTTTTCTACACCTTTTTCGTGGGGATTTTTTTGGGAGCTGCTGAGCTGATAATGACGTTGGACATCACGTGGTTGCTTCTTCTCTGTGTCGTGTTCACAGGTTGGTTTGTTTTGAAGAAACCGTACTCCTCAGCCATATTCAACACCTACGAGGCACTGATCTACATGGACATGCTTCTGATCGGCGTGTTAAGCCACAACCAAGACCTCTCTGAGATGATGGAGAAGGATGGAATGACCACCTTCTACCTGGTCGAGGTTCTCTTGGCTCTTCCCTTCTGCACCTTCTTGCTGTGGATTGTCTATACAGTTCTTACGTTTGCCGGTGTGATGAATTGGAGATTTCAAAATAACTCAATGCGTAAGTTTTCATATGAATATTAAAGGTCATATAAATTTCATTTCATACCTTCAAACCACCCTAAAATTAATAGATTTTTATTTTACAAACACGTGTAAAACTCATTTCACGTAATTTACTTTTACAGCCATAGTTTATTATTTTGCTCTTTCAAGATTCTTTGTGGCTAAATGTTATTTATTAAATTACTTCACTTTTCATCTTTCGACTAATGTGGATTAATCTCCTCGGGAATAAATAAAGTTTTTCTTTCGCGTAAAATGCTGACTAAAATGTTCATTTTGCTCATAATTAATTTTGATAATTCTTAATTATCCAGAGAGCTAATTAATTATGTACCGTTATTAAGTAGCGCTTTGGGAATACATTAATTTGATATAAAGTAACACAGTTAGAAAAAAAGCTATTATTAGTAATCCCTAAAAAATCTTCAGAACTTTATTTTTTTTGGTAAAATGAAAAATGGCTTCATTGCTTTTGACGTACTGCCATATTTCATTTCCACTGGGTGGTTAGAGAGCATCATAAAGTCCGATTAGAAATACGTAACGTGTATTACAACGAATAATTAAAGTAAATATTAACAAATCGTAGAAAATACTATCTCTGTCAAGAGGTTATTATAACTGGCTTTTTATGATTTTATATTGTCATGATTGGTGTTGCCAAACAAACTAAACGAATATTATGGATTTTTTGTTTTGTTTACGAAAACGTAAATTTGCTAGCTCCTTACTACAGGAAAAATTAGAAAAAGGTTCTTTTCTGGAAACAACAAAAATCGTGTGTTCTAAATATAATAATCACGATAATTCATGGTAAAGAACGAAAGATTACGTCACTGATGACATAAATAATTACGTTACATAACTCAACTCAGTGGAGTTGAGGATAATACAGATTAAGTAAATCTCATGTAAATGCGATAAGAAACATGTCTTATTATTAACTTGAATTATAAAGTTGATTCATAGAATAACATAAATAAAAAACAAGAACAAACAAGAGTTTGCAAAAGTAGATCGACAATTAATTACTGCACGCAAAAGCGTTGACATTTTTGTTTAGTTTGGTGTTGTTGTTGTTGTTTGTAAAGGTTTATGTTTTATATTTGAAACTCCCCACATTTTTTAGTTTGCAAGCATAAATATACCGTGTTTACATATATCGAAAGTCCTGATCATTCCCCTATTTTGTAATAATTTCTCAGAATAAGATTTACAAGGAGAGACGGTTGGTATCCCTAGGGAATGAATCATTTTAACGTTGTTTTTTGTTTCCTTTTCATTATTTTAGGAAGAGCCAATTCCAGTATTTTCCCTTATCGCTCAGTACAAAAAGTTTTACAGTACCAAGAAGAAGAGCAAGAAGAGCCTCAAGATCTTTAAAGTCACGGTAGGCTACTTTGGTAGTTGTTTAGTTTCTTACGCGTCTTTCGGGTTTAAAACAACTTCTTCTGATTTAAGACAATGCCATTAATGAATGTGTGACGTTAAAACGACGTCATTTGAATGTTGCTATGACTTTGAAATGACGTAATTTACATGTTCTGACGAAGAAAACGACCGTCAAAAGGTAATTTGGGCGTCATAAAAAAGTGATGACATTTTTTTTATTGTTAAAATTAGTTAAAGTCGATTAGGATTACGGTATGGTGTTAAAATAACGACTTTTTAGCATGTCGTGTTGGTGTGCACTGTTTATATTTTTATGCGATGTAAATTTGTAAAAAAACAAAAGTAATCGTGGTTTCAAAATCTGACCACACACTTTTTGGTCGAAAGAGAAAGTATATTATTACATTTAGAACAGAAAACAACAAAACAGTACAGCAAAAAAAAAAGTCTTCAATTTTAATCACTATTAGCTAACTATTGTTTTGAATATTATATTCGCGCTTATCCGATACCTAAGAGTAGTAGAAAGCAACGAGCTGCGAGAGAGAGACAGAGACAGAGACAGAGAGAGCGACAGAGAGACAGAGAGAGAGAGAGGGAGAGAGAGAGAGAGCAAGACAAAATCAAAACAAGAAAATCTGATAACTTTTGTTAGCATTCCATAAAGAGAAAGTATATAAACATTAAAGTGACGATCAATGTTTATTTTGTATCCTACATGCACTTACACACACTCTCAATCCACACACCGAGGGGGAGGAGAACATTCATAAATGGTTTGTTTTACTCTTCTACCCAGAGCGTTGACTATACATCTCTATGCTTTCATCTGCTAGCTCTTTTCTTGCTAAAAATGAAAGTCGTTTACTCTTTAAAGATTCAAAACGAGAAACAAAACGAAATCAAATGTGGGATATACTTTTTTGGAGAAGGCTTTTGGAGAAATAGTGCGTTTTGTTTTCTTTATTTTAGATAAAGATATCGCTGTAGATCTATTAGATAGAGAGGCAAATCTCAAAAGGTGCTGTTTGTTCAGCTATTTATTCTCATGTGCAAACTATACTTTTTTGAAATAGTCAGACTTTCGAAATTATGAATAGATGGGTCTCAGTAAAAAGATTTTCGGACAATTTTTAATACCGATCTTTTTTAGCTCTTCCTCCCAGTATATTTTTGATAAATATGTCAAATTCTGATGTGCAAAAAGTCAGTTGTTAAAATCCATGATTGTTTATTGTATCTAAATGATCTAAAATCGAATTTTATTGTTGAAATTGCTACCATTTATCATAAAAAGGTTATCTCTATTCTCTACTGTAGGTTAATTTTTTGCAACATAGTTCTAACTGTAATGAGTGTAATTCTTGTAATACATCACTGGTAATATCAGGAGCGGATTTAGAAAATTAATAAAGTGGTGTAAAAATGTAATATATTTCAGGGAAAGACGGCGCGGGACGCGCGGTATA
>JAUEKX010299635.1:0-15480 GCA_031834005.1 Dendronotus venustus
AAAGTATACTTTCAAAAAGTGAAATTCCGGTTAAGTGGGATTTTCCCTAACTGGAAACCAAATTTCTTGATTCCTTTAATTCAATTCCCTTACTAAAAGAAATACTTTGGTTAATTAGGGCATTCACTAAGTAGGACCTACTTTTTTTGGTTCCTTGAGACTCCCAAATGGGAGTATACTATATCCCTTTTTTTTTTTCATTTCATAACATTTTCCTCAATCATCGTTCGGACCAAAATGTCAAAAAATATGCCAAATAATTACAATATAGATAGTATTTACTCACTGCCGACTGCTCTATTCGGCCTTTTTCCATTAGTTTTTGGGCCATTATACGAGAGTATATCATTTTCGTACATTTCATACTCGATCAGAGGCCCGCGTAAATCGAATGAACTCGACCAATCAATGACAACATCGCTTGGTGACGTAGTTGATATCGTGACCTTAGGTGGTGACGTAGAGAGGACAAGAGGATCTATAATAATAACAAGAAAGAAAAGAATAAAAAAACATTTTTTATGGGATCGGAAAAAACAATGTCGGTTTACCAAAATTATATCCAAACAATAAATTTCAAATTGATTACAGAAACAAGATTACATCGAAGTTTGAAATATTTAAAATGCAACAAAAATAAAAATATGAATCACCTTCAGATAAGGTGGTTTGAGTAACAGTACGTGAGACCGCAGAACCAACTTGATTGTAAACAATAAGCGTCACGTGATATATCGAATACGGTTCAAGATTCTCAACGTTGAAGGAAAGCTGTAAGAACGCCGGTATGTTACGGGTCCAGCTTTGACAACCGGACGGTTTGACAGGTTGCGGGCAACGGTATTCCACCTTGAGATTGTATCTGAAAGAAAAAGGAAAGTTATCTTTGAAATGTTTTCCTTTTTTGTAGTTGGCGTAAGAAGAAGTTAACAGATTTAATTTGGATTTCGGTTTTTCGTGTACAAGTTTTTTATCTTTAGATTTTTAATTTGTAAACTGTAAATGAACATGAACGAACCTGTCAATTACACCATTAGGTTGTGTTGGTGGTGTCCATGAAACATTGAACGATCTTGATGTAACCTTATTTATCTTCGGTGACGCCACTCCACTCGGGTCCGCTTGCTTGGTTAAAACTACCGTGTACTCACTGGCCCCGCATCCAATCTGATTGCAAGCGTAAACACGCAATCGGTAATTGGTGAGCGGATCCAGGTTAGTGATAGTTAGACTGGATTGGGTGGGCCCTACAGAGATGTTTCGACTTGGATCAGAACCACCCGAAACTTCGACGTAATATTGTGTAATTTCACCATTCGGTTCTTCAGGCGACGCTATGTTTACAACGAGCGATGTGCTTGATATGGAAGAGCTATCAACGGTAGCAGGTAATACTTTTGTTGGCGAAGAATCATCGGTAGTAACAGCCGACCATGAACTCTCGGTATTGCCAACACTATTGTAAGCGACAACTTTGTATTCGTAACGAGTGTTGGGTTGGATTCCTGAAGTGTCGGTGAACGAGAGATTCGGTCCTTCATACACTTTCGTCATGTTTTGATTCTTGCTTCGTCTATACAAAACATAGCGCAAGGTTTTCCCGTTTGGTTTCAAGGGTGTTGACCACGCCGCTTGAACACTCTCCCCTTTAATGTGTTTTGTTTGAAAACTAGGCGGTTGTTGACCTTCTGGAACGGCCTCTTTGGTGCGCGCGGACGACGCGAGACTTGTAGAACAATCAGCTTCTTGGGAGGATGTACATGCTTTGACACGGAAATTATACTCAGTGTAAGGCAAGAGATTGGAGGCAGTGTGAATAGTAGCAGTACCGACGTTTATACTTTTCCCGTCATACAGAACAAAATAGGCGACAATGACGCCATTCGGTTTTTCGGGCGCATCCCATTTTGTTAAGATGTCAGTTGATGTTAAAGCCTCGAGAGTTGGGGATTTCACATTTTCCGGGGCGGAAGCTCCCGTCTTATCGCTGAAAGCAACCGCACTGCTCACGTGTCCCGCTGTGTTGTACGCTTCGACAAGATAACCGTATGAAGTACCGGGCGAAACAGTCCGGTCTGTAAATTTCAAATCGGTCCCATTGTAGACTTGCTTGAAAACACCTTGCAAACTTCGTTTCACGATATAGTAGCGTACCATTCCGTTCGATTTCGTAGGTTCCGTCCAACGAACATCTATAGCGGTTGGTCCTAAGATGTATAAATCCGGGATAGCAAGCCCTTCCGGTTTATCTTCTGCCGTAAATACGTATGATACAACACTCGATGTGCATCCTTGACTTGTACACGCAGAAACGCGGAAACCATATTGCGTATAAATATCCAACCCCCGAACAGGGAACTCTAACAAATCTCCTTCGAAAAGAGGAATTTTCTGAGTTGCATCAAATAATTGATATTTGCTGATCTTTCCGTTTGGTACTTTGGGCGGTTTCCATTTCACTAAAACACCAGTGGGTGTAATTTCACGGTAGGTAGGTGGCGGTAATTCGCCAGGTGCAGTTTCCAAGGTTTTTATAGTCGATGAGGCACCCAAAGTACAGCCACCAGCATTGCACGCATCGATCTGATAACTGTAGTACGAACTCGGTTGGAGGCCTGTTATGTCCATGTAGAGAGTGGAAGAAGTTGAATCGATTCGAGTTCCGTTTCGGTATATGTTGTAATAGCGGATGATTCCGTTGGGGATTGATGGGGGATTCCACACTAATTGAACTTTGGTGTTTGCAAGTGCGGTGATATTGGCCGCGGATACATCCTGCGGCGGCGCTTCGGGTGTTTTAACAGTGATCCAATCACTGTCGACAGAACCCTTATTGTTGGTCGTGCGCACTTTGTACCTGTACTCAGTGAACGGTTTAACGTCTCTATCAACAAACAACAATAAATCACTACCAGCAACAGTGTGTACGATTGCTTCTGTTCTCTTTCGTCGACGCGCTTGCACTTCTTCGCGGATCACTTCGTATTTTAACACTTCACCATGTGGATATAAGGGGGCTTTCCATTCGAGACGAACAAAGGACGAATTTGAGAATGCGATGATAGGAGGGAGCTGTCCGCTAGGGGTGACTTCACCGGATTGCAACGTTTCATATTCACCGGACAAACAACCGACAGTGTTGCAAACAACCAGCCGGAATGTGTAGTTGGTGAAAGGTTGCAATTTGCGAATCAGCGCTTTCCGTGCTAGACCTTCGTATTGAACTGAAAATCGGTCGTGTAAAACATACTTCGTGATGACTCCGTTGCTGTCCTCAGGTTCATCCCAATAAATCTCCATGACTGTACCGTCATTCGTGTTCAGTGGATTTGTATTCGCCTTCAATGTTGGTACAGAGCTGGGAGGCTCTTCCTTGGTATTTACTAAACTCCATGCGCTCAAACCCTGGCCAGCAGATGTTTTAGCACCAACTTGAAATTCATACCTAGAAACAAACACAAGAAAATAATACAAACAAATAACAAATACTTGACGGGCATTCATGAGCGGACATCTTTGATTAACGGACAGGCTACCCGGTAATCTACCTCAGGCCCATTATAACAGGTGTCACTAAATTAGGAAATGTAAATGTCGCACACACAGGAAGAGTAATTGGTAAATCAACTAAAAAACGAGAGAGAGGAGAGAACTCACCTTGTATTAGGCTTGAACAGATTCAATAAAACACGATACTTGTTAGCCTGGAAGCAGCACAACTCTTGAAAACTGCTGGATGTCAGGCTGAATAATCGGTAGCGAATTGAAAAGCCTGTAATCTGACCATTTGGAGTTCCTGGTTCTTCCCATCGAACCTCTATCGCTGTTCCATTGATGGCATCCAGTCTAGGTGCCTGTATAGCCTGTGGTACTCCTTCTAAAGTTTTAACATTAGCCCATTTGCTTACAGCATCTCCCACGGTATTTCTTGATCGTAAACGATATTGGTAAGTTGTGAAGGGTTTCAATTGTGAATCAACATATTCGTTTCGCGAACCGATATAGATGGGGAACGGCATTCCCGAATCTCCCTCCCGCCTTTCCACTACATACTGTGTGACGTCACCATTGGGCGTTAAAGGTGGGCGCCATATGATTTGAACCATGGTACTGGATTGTGGCACGAGTGAAGGAGGTTCTTGACCGAAAGGTTGCGATTCTTTCGTTCGTGAGAGATCGCGCGGTCCAATTCCACAACCAGCGTTCGTGCAAGCTTCGATGCGGATGTTGTAAAAGGTGTAGGGTTTCAATCCCTTTACCACTTGCCATAGAGGGCCGCTGTTTGGCTCTTTAATTATTGCACCGTCAACTTCTTGATAGAGCACCGAATATGACGTAATCAAACCGTTTGGTACGACTGGTAGTGACCACGTGACATTAATAGAGACGGATGTGAGTGGTGTCAATGTGGGTGCAGGAATTCCCTCAGGAGAACTTTCAGGTGTTTTGATGGAGGTGGTTGGACTGGAACTTCCTCCTGCTTGGTTGTGCGCTCGAATGATGTACTGGTAAATGGTAGCCGGACGAACATCCTTATCCACAAAAACGCGGGTGGTGGTGTTGTGCACAACAGAGTTCTCACGCATCACAAGGTAATACCTCAAAATTCCATTTTCTACCAGTGGTTCACTCCACTCGACATGCACTTTGGTGGCACTCAAAATAATCACACGAGGTGCACTCAAGCCTGTGGGAACAGCTTGTAAGGTTTTAACTGTAGCCTCTGGACCAAGTTTGCACCCAACCTTTGTGCAGGCCGTAACTCGGAATACGTAATCAGTGAATGGGGTGAGACCGCTGACCACTTTCGTTTTAGATTCACCAAGGTTGTTTTCCGGGAGGATGGAAGTAAAATCACCGTTGATTTTCATCGTTACATTGAATCTCACTATCACGCCATTCGGTTGGGCGGGTAAACTCCAATTCACTTGAATGCTTGTACTAGACAAGGGCGTTAATTTGGGCGGATAGACATTCTGTGGAGTGGATTCTTCGGTGTACACGAGAGTGACAGCCGAAATATTGGCACAGAGATTCGTGCAAACACTCAACTTGTACATGTAGCCTGTGAACGATTCCAACTTGTTGCTGTCAGTATGCGTGCGAGCCAACCCGGTGTAAACAACCATTTCCTCTTTAGTCGACCACTTGGTTCGGTATAATGTGTATTTCATGATGATTCCGTTCGGCTTGAGTGGTTCTGACCACGTGATCGCAATTTGATTGGATGAGATAACAGTTGGGATAGGTGGTTGAAGTGACTCCGGTGTGGCCATGGATGTTATGACACTGGAAATGAGGCTAGTGGTATTCCCAATCAGATTTTGACCAACGATATAATACTCGTATTTCGTGTGAGGTTGTAGACTGGTATCGATGTGTTGGAATAGATTGGGATTGTTTGTATTCACTAGCACCTGTTTGTACAACGTTAAACACATCCCCGGGCTAGTGCCCTCAGAGCTCTTGTTGTAATACCCATCGACATGCCCGCATACCTGCTTGCTTGTATCGAAATCGCAGCGGTCACAGAACGCACTCGTGCGTCGTGAAAGCGGACAGGTAGAGCCTCCACCACAGTCTGTTTCAGCGGAAAGAGACGATCGATCAGCACAAACGTGTGTTGTGTTTGTGTACGGGTTGTCGTTGCAGCATCCGGAACTCACAGAAATACGGTTTGTTCCGCAACATTTGTGTTGTTGTTTTAACAAGGCAGATTGGTAACTGTAAACCTGAGAAAAAAAGTGAAAAATATTTATTTTTCTTTAATGAAATTTTCTGAAGACGGTGTTACTTATTGAATTAAAATTCCTTTTCCTTCTCGAAGTGGAAAGATGATACAATGAAGTTGACATGATTTATAAAATTCATATTCCCAACAACTGGGTTACAAACGTTCACTCTACATATACATAACTACTAGAAATATTAACATCCAAATAAAAAAGCCCCAGAAATAAACTCCACTGTTACATTGGATCTCACAATGCTTGATGTTGCAAAGAGCGAGACATAATAATGTATGTAATGAGGTCGTTTACATTAAATTCCATTCGAAGTTAACATATAATTGCAAAGTCATTACTCTCAACTCCCCAAATATGTCTCAATAGTCTCATTATTAATTTCATTAACAATTTCATTGTCAGGAGGAATGTTCCTTTGAAAACATTTTTAAAGGAAACAGACTCTTAACTTACCTTAAAATCTTTCACTTTGTTCTGACAACACAACGATTTGTCTTTGTTAACGTAAGTGTTCCCACAACACACTTTGTTTTCATCATAGGTGTATGCAGTAGAGTTGTCGCCGTCACCACAACACTGTTCGGCGATCGATACGATCCTGTTGCCGCAACACTGACGAACGTTGCCCGCTCTAATAACAACAAGAATAGAAATTCAGAAATAGAAAATCGAGAATAGAGATAATTTTAGTTTCTTTAGTTTCATCCTTTTCAGGACACCACCAGTCTAGATAGCTCAGTTTACACAAAAACAATACAAGTTGGTACGGGAGACAGGCTAAACACATCATGTATTCAAAACTGTTGACATCCATTACTCGTAGAAAGGCATTGTATATTTTTGACAGTAAGCAGCGAAATGTTTACAGCAGAAAAATAGTATTACTTAGCGGGCGTACCACTTAGACAAATGCTTTAATAGGGTAATAAAATCCAAGAAACCGGAAAATTCCGTACTTATAAACGGGCGACCTACTTAGCCTGTGTGTGATACCTTAACTGCATTCTGGTCAGGCTAAATCTCTTAGATTATCTTTGCTTGGAACAAAAACAAAAACTAACCGGTTATATAAAGCTCCACACAGGCAAACCTTGTCGCCATTTTTGTCAAATGGTATATCACCACAGCAACTATTACCATTACCAATCACAACGCCGTTATTACCATGACAACAAACTTGACCGTTTAAAATTTGTCGGTAGTATCCGTGGCAACATTGGTAGGTGCTTTGTTTTGGATGAAACGCTCCACCACAGCAGATATCGTCAGGCGAGTTTTTGTTTTGGTAATCAACACCACAGCATGTCTTCTTGGGATCTCTGGGGTGGAGTGTACCGCCACAACATGTCTAAAAGTGAATGACCTGATGTCAGAGAATTGTTGGAAAAATAATACATACTTTCCACGAGCAAAGTAATAGATCGCATAATTTATACCACAAACTTTTGAAAGTGGCCTGTTTTTAAAAGCCTAATTGCCAAAAAAATGCAAAGATTTATTTCTCGAAACGTTTTAAAAACATCCATTTTATTACACACAACTATAATTCCCACCTGTTGTTTAGGGTTATAGCATTTAGTAGCACATAATTGCTCTTCGATTGGACATGTTAGGTAGGTACACTTGCGTTTCTGTTGAGATCTAAAAAAAGGAAAAACAAAATAAGCAATAAAAAATAAAAAACAAACTGGGAAATTTTGCAAGATTAAATTGATGATGCAGTTTACAACAAACAAATAAACAAAGAGTGATTTTGAGCACTGTCCAGAGAATAAAAAAGAGAACATACTTTGTTGGACATTGTACTGTTCCTCTGCGAAACAAACTGTAACCAACCATCAAACCATTCGGATCCACAGGTTCTTTCCATTTGATCTCAATCGAGGTACCTGTCAACGCTCTCAATGTTGGTGAAGCTATATTCTCAGGTGCTATGGTAACAAGTATCAATAATCTTTCTGAAAATCCTTTAGTTTACTAAATCTTTGTTTCTTATATAGAACATAAAAGATGATCCAAATACAAAATCAAGTAACCATTACGACAAACATAATATAATAAGTCTCACGCCCCTCGCCCCAGCCCATCATTGATCGGGTTCAAAGTACAAAAACGAAAAACGAAAAACGAAGTTATACCTGCTGCATATGTTTTTCCGGTCTCAGCTGGACTTAATATACACATGAAGTCCGTGCACAGTTGGATTTTGATTACATACAACGTGAAGGGTTTCAAATTTTTCTGTTGATGGAAGATTGTTGTTGAAGGCACAGTATCCATGCGTTGATCATTGCTGTAAGAAAAACGTTCAATGAATGTCATATGGACTTTTAAAAGATCTTTTTTTTATTACTAAGAAATTTCATCAAAAACGAAAACTTCAATAGAGAACGATAAAGATACCAAAATCTTTAAGAAGACTGTTATATCATTCGATCAATCAATCAATTAATTACATACGCGATAATGGTGTAGTTCATGATATCACCATTTGGTGTTCTTGGCGGCTTCCACGAGATCCGGATACTTCGTGACTCAATGCTGTAAATGACCGGCTTGTCGAAACCTTCCGGTACTTCATATAAATAAGAAGTGAAATCAGCAAAATTAAACAACAAATACAATTTTTTTTTTTATAGCAATTTCTTAAATAAGATAACCTTTTTATAATCTAAACAAAAGCCTTACAGCTATTCAACGGTTGCAACACAGAACTTCTAGGAAAAAGGTTGTTCTGCTTATGAAGTTCACCTTCATCTAGGTGAGGCTGAAAAGACATGGCGTTGTTTTGAACTTTGTCACTTCGATAGTATTCAATAGTTCACGATTGAAACATGGTAGAGATCATGTTTAAAATCATCGCATCACCCCTAACTGCGACTACGCACGAAATATAATTTTTAATACTGTGTAACTAATGCACGAAAGTGAAAGTCCCCGAATCGTGATGAAAATTTGCACGGAAATTAATTCGACTGTACTGAATAAGATGACGTTATTGCTTTTCAAGTTTATTCACATTTTAGTCATTTTTGCCAATTTAGGCTCAAAAAGTGAAAGTGCTCTCTGAAAGCACTTGTGTTTATCAATTGTATTTTTACCAAGGCAGGTTAGCTCAGTCGGTAGAGCGTTCACCTTGTAACCGAAAGGTTGCAGGTTCGATCCCTGCCTCCATCAACTCAACGTATGAGTAGCACAGATTGGGTAATCTGATCTGTGCGGTAAGTCACTGGGAGCTGAGAGTAGGTGTGGCGCTCCACTTCAGCAATCAATCTCCCTGGTCTAGCGCAAAGGAAAAGGGGATAGACTCCTTCATTGTATGGTTGATATCGACACTAGACCTCCCCGCATTACTTACGTTACAATAGAAACGGAAGGTTCACAATAAGAACGTGATCCCGTATCACACGAACAGCATAGAGAGAGAAATAACTCACCACCAGCTAATGTTTTGGCACGTACTGCATCCCCTTCTTTGTGACCAGCTCCATTATATAATGAAACCTACAGCAAGAAGAAGAAGATGATAAATAAACAAAATACATTCACTCCAGCGTGCCAGCCAAATTCCATTTTTTTTGTGACAGTATTCGTTTGTTTTGCTCCATAACGTCTTATACATAGCAACTTAGGAGATTTCTTAATTTCTTTTCCAATAACGTTGCTACCACGTTTTTAATATAACATCGTGTATAGGTTTGGTGGAGCAATACCCTTTCGAATGGTAAGCAAAAAACAAACGATAAAAAAATAAAACTCACCCTAAAATCATATTCAGTACTTGGTCGCAGAACATTGATAATGACTGATGTCTCGTTGCCTGGCAACGTGGCAGACGTGTAAACTACAGACCTACCAACAATCTCATAGGTGACAGCGTAGGAGATAACTTTCCCTTTGAGATCTTGGAATGGTGGATTAGTCCACGATGCACGGATGGCCGTGTGATTGATCACTTCGATGGTGACGGACGGACCAGCAGTTGGAAACCCAGGGCCCGTTCGAAAGTAAGGCGATTTGTCACTAGTTGCGTTACCTTCGATTGTGAAACAAGTGATCTAAAAAGGAATAAATTGCATTTAGTTCTTTAATCCACTCTTCTACTATTAAGTTATTCTGTTAGCAGCGAAATAAAGTTTAACGAAGCACCAGTCTCAAGTGCCTCAAACCTCTTTGGAGGAGAGTAAAATAATAGTTATCGTGGAAAAACCTTAATTATAATTTAAAGATAATCGACTCCTAGCTCTCCTTCACAGATGTTTGACGCACTCTAGATCCGCTTCTAGTTGCATTAGATTAAATAGGATTTGATTTAATTCAAATCTCTAGTCATGAGCTTTTCTAGACCTTGTTTGCCGAGAAAGAAAACAAAAACACAATCTTTTATGCAACTTACAAAATATTGTTGCTGCGAATATACACCCAGATTCAAATGATCAAAGACGGTCGCTGTTCCTGAGTAAACAACCGCCCATAGAGTTGGGTTTGTTATGTTTTCTGTTAACAGACTCTCTATAGTGCGATGTTGTAGCTGATAACGCTGAATGGGTCCGTTTGGCGCATTCGGTTCCGCCCAGCGCACCCGCAAACTCGAGTTACCAGTTGCTTCCGCTGACGGCGCTGGTTGCGATTTGGGTGGTGAAGAAAGTGTGCGCACCTTGGCTACATCACTCGAACCGCATCCGCCATCGTTACACGCCTTTATGAGGGCGGAGTATTCAACATAAGAATCAAGTCCTGTGATAGTGTACGTGAACACGTTCTTGTCAACACGAATCTCCTTCGTGGTTGTTTTGCTGAAAACACTGACGTAATAATGACGAATGATACCATTATGGTCAGTGGGTGCACTCCATCTTAGAGAAAAAGATGACTGAGTGACATCTGAGATGGACGGTTTTGGAATACCTTCAGGCACTAAAAGAAAGATAAACAATTCTTCAATTCAAAATTTCGGATTGTTAACCAAGATATCATAAAATGAAAAGGTTGTATTAATTCCATACAACCTGGTCTATGGGCGTTTGTTTAACATATAATATATTTCAAAAATACCTGTTTGAGGCGTTGTGATCGATTTATAGGGACTCGGTGTGCCACCTGCTTTCGTGTATGCAACGATACGATAATGGTACGTCGTGAACGGAAGCACCGTTAAATCATTGTATATATTCCAGAAAGAGGCGTTAAGTTTGACCACGCTCACAGGTGTGGATTCACTTCCCTGGAGTCGTTGAACAATGTAACAGTCAATGAGACCGTTGACTTGCTGTGGCTCGTACCAACGGATAACAACTGACCGCGATCCATTCGCAACCAATATGGGTGCAGATACACCTTCAGGGACTGGAGATTAAAAAAAAAAAGTGAAACAAAAATTAAATTTATGACTATTTATATATCATTATTCGAGAAATTAAATTAATTTCACATATGACAGTATGTAGTACTTTTGGGGCAGAATAAAAAGCACTTAAATCTCTAAAATCAAAAAACACTTCATTTGTGAAGGGAAAAAACCTGCGTTAAAGGAAAATTAGTCTTTTTCTGTCAAGCAGGCTTGTTTTAATTTTTGAAAAAATAAAAAATTCTTATTTTCGGAGGAAAAAACGTGCGCGAAAATGGGTAAAAATCGCAAACTAAATATAGACTTACCATCTTGAAGAGTTTTGAATTTCACCTTCGGACTATCACTGCATCCAACACTGGTGCACGCAGCAAAATGCACCTCGTAGATCGTATACGGTTTTAAACTTCCAACATTCACGACGCTGACCGACGTCTCGTTTACTTGAGTGTCGTTGACGTAGATGAGATGTCGGATAACAACACCATTCGGTTTTGCAGGTGGAGAGAGTTCAAGAAGAATACGTCGAGCACCGACGAAGGAGAGTTTTGGTGCATCAACTGAAGAAGGAACTACACGAAGAAGAAAAAAAGAAAGATACATTAAAATGACAATTCAAGGTGAATTTGAGGCTCAAAAAAAGTGTCTTAAGAAAATTCATCCAAAAATTACTTTTACTCCAACAATTATAAACACGTTTTTGGTGAACTTTTTTTTAGTCTGTCCAAGTTCTTTTCTTACAGACTGGTCTCTTATAAAAATGGATAATCCGGAAAGTCTCACTTATAGATGTTTTTGACGATAGAAATACATATTTTCTTGCTTTGGGAGTGAAGATGAAATTTCCAGGAATAGTCAAAAACCGTTACGTACCATCTTCCATAGTGGTGACATTTGTCCAGTCACTTTTAGATGAACCAATCTCATTCCTCGCTTCAACCATGAAACTGTAATTCGTGTATGGTTTCAAATCAACCACAGTGTACGAGTTGAATTTTCCAGTTTTCAAGACAACTTGACCATAATTCCCGAAATCGTCAATCGGATAGTAAGCGTATAAACTGTAATTGCTTACACCTCCATTACTACGGCCCGGTGGTAACCATGATAACTGAATAGCAGTCGAGTTGGTGAATTGGACGACCGGTTTAGATACGCCGTCGGGTACTAAAGAAGAGAATAGATGATGTTATATCCCAACCTTTTGCAATCAAAACCCTCTCGTGTTAAAGTCGTTATAATGTTCAAATCAGAAGATTTCATGATCGTTTGCGCAACCGAGAATAACGTTTTCCAGATTTCTCTCATAAAAAACGAGAGTAACAAATTTTTTGTTTGGAAATTAAAGAGTTAAAATTAATTACGAGGTTATACATACCATCTGGCTTAGTGAGCACTTTGACTTGATTACTCAAAATAAAACCAACATCATTCGACCCATTCACTTGTACACTGTAGACGGCTTTCGGAAGAAGTCCCGCACAAGTGTACTGCGCATGCGTCGTACCACCTGAATAACACTCCACCGTTGTGTTCACTGTATCATAGTTCACTCCAGGTTGGGAATAAAACTCTCCGCTCACTAAGACTCTGTAGGTTATCGGACCATTCGGTGTAGCGATGGCAGTCCACGAGGTATTCATGGAACGACTTTTAACACCTGTCACCGACAATACGATGGAGCCTTGAGGAATACCGTGACGTGTAAATGACGTCACGACATCGCTATAACCACACCCCTTTTCCGTGCACACCTTCACTTGGAAAGTGTGTTTTGAGTACGGCATCAATCCACTGATCACGTGACCGTTTTGCGATGGTAGTTGAGACATTTCCATTGTTTCGACGCCATCTTGAACCAAAACGTATTTTGTGATGACACCATTCGGTGCTTTTGGAGGATAAATCGTAACTACAACAGCTGTCGCGTTATAAGGGGCAACTTTAGGCGCGGGTACGCCTTCAGGGGCGCTCTCAAAAGTCCTGGCTTGCGCTGCGTCACCGAGTGTTCCGCCTGCTTTGGTGAATGGTTTGATACGGAAGTAGTACGTCGTACCTGGTGTGAGAGAACTTATCGTCGCTTGTTTTGTGCTCGCGGTCGCGTTGAATGCGAACCTCAAGTTTGAGGTAGTCGTATCCAAGCTTGAGTATACTTCATATCTAATTGAAAGAAGAAACAAAACAAACAAGCAATAATACAACGCAATGCATCATTCGTAACGATGAGAAATGAGAGGTATTCGTAATAGTTCTACAATTAGACGAAAAATTGATAGAACTTTAGTGCTTGAGGTAAGAGTTATGTTTTTTTGGTTTGTTACATTCTATCTTATTCCCTTTTTAGCCACAGCAATGTAGATTAAGGAACGTTTTATTTTAGTATTCTTTAAATGACTGATGAGATATATTTCGATGAATATTTTATTACTTGTGGTCCCTATCAAACGCGTCAAATATAATATAATATTCTACTGACCTCGTTATAAGACCATTCGGTTTCACCGGATCTGCCCACATCACTAATACCCTATCGCTGCCTAAAACCTTCACTTGTGGTGCTATCACAGAGCTTGGGGGTAATTCTCCAGTAATAGCATCAGTCATGGTGGACGTACAAGCTATCTCGCCACACACTGAAACCTTCAGTTTGTATCTAGTGAACACTTTCAACCCGTCGATGTACGCGCTTGTTTTGACCCCGTTGTATTTCAGTTTGCCATCCAACTCGATTTGGTAGAAGAGGATTTTGCCGTTCGGTTTCAAGGGTGCTTTCCATGATACATTGAGAGCTGTTGGAAAACGCTCGACCATTGGAATGCCGAACTGATCAGGAGCTGAAGAGAGAAAAGCGGCGTTCATAAATAAGAAAACGAAGTTTAACGACAAAAATTGTTATGAGAATCTTCGAAGAGAATAATTCTCATCATTTCAAGGCAACTATATTTTTAATTATTATTAATTTTATAATACTTGTTTGAAAATTTGATACCTTAATTGCTGCCTATAATAACCAATGATTTAAGAAAATATTTTTAAGACTTTTCTACAATTTGAAGTGTAAATTTGATGAAGAGCAATTACTTTTTAATGATCTATAATTAACTACGAAGAAAGGCTAACAACAAAACAAAGAATTACTCACCAGCCGGCAAAGTCTTAACATCTAACGGATTACTGTTGATGCTCCCTGCTGACGTCATCACTTCTATGGTCACGTGGTATCGAGTTGCCGGATTTAATTTATCAATCCTCCTTTTTAAAGGATCGTGCGTGACGTCAATAACATCAAGACGCGATGGATCAATCTGGTAAACTCGTAAGTTGTATTTGGTGATTAATCCGCTCTGATTGGTTGGAGGTGACCACGTGACCACAAGATGAGTGGCACCTGTTTGGTTGATTAGAGGTGCGGCGAGTCCACTTGGTACTGAAAGAGAGAAAAGAAAATCATGTTGAGAAAATAAGAGGATTCTCAGATTAGTTTGCGAAACATTATTTCGGCAACGCCAGCTCCAGGAGATGTGCGAAATTGTGCGTTGTTTGTTTGTTGAAATCTTGAAGTAAATCATATATAGTTATAATACAATTGTATATTTCCATGATTGATTTATTATATCATAAAGAAGGAAGTTATTGCTTTGGATTTTTGAAAAAAATTAAATGTCTTACCAATCAAAAATCATATAGAAACATGAGAGAAGTAACCTTCTGTTCTTTACATATTTACCTCGATGGTTATCGTAACACATATATATATTGTTGTGGTTAAGAATATTATAGTTCACTTACTAAGGGCCAAAATCAATGATTTTGCAAAAATATTTCTTTTCGTCCCATAATGAATTTTTAGGCAGTTAGCAAGGGAGGTCATCATGCGTAATGCGTAATACAGTTAGTTATCTCCTCATTTATTCAAACTAAAAATTAGAGGCGAATCTATAATAAATCAAAATCTGCAAAGGAGAGCTAGAAATCAATTATGTTAAGGTATTTTTTAAGGATAACAACGTTTTTACTCTCCTCCAGAGGTGTTTACTAAGAAAGAATATTGGACGAACCTCCTTCACCAGATCTCATAACTAACCATGGGCTGTGCGCATAACCATTCACGTTTCTATGGTAACTGGATACGCGGTACAAATACTCAGTGAACGGTTTCAACTTGCCAGAAATCACTTTTGTCGCTTGTCCGTCGTAAATGGTTACAGGTATCGGATTATGACACGACGTCATGTCGACGTTGTCACCAGGACAACCGTTGAAATCGACGTTGTGATGATCTTTGATGACGTGTTGGAACTGGACTTTGGACCCGATTTTCAGGTCACTAAGACAACCACCAAGAGTTGTAGTAATCTGATATTTCTTCAGCAACACCGAATTTAC
>JAUEKX010299635.1:15580-35838 GCA_031834005.1 Dendronotus venustus
GACCCGATTTTCAGGTCACTAAGACAACCACCAAGAGTTGTAGTAATCTGATATTTCTTCAGCAACACCGAATTTACTGTAGCCGGTACTCCGCCGATGTATGTCTCGGATGAAACCGTCATGTCAGACGTGAGCGATGCAATTGTTTTGACGACGCCGTTGGTTTTTGCTGATAGCTGACGTCCTTTATTTTCAATGATGATTTCGTGTAGCTTATTATCGCACAAATCATTGGTAGACAGCTTGTACTTAACTTCCGTTTGAGTCGGTTGCTTGTAACGTAAATGAAGTGTCTTGTCTTCGATGAAAACAATAAAATGTGTATCAACTCCTTCGGCGTAAAGAACCAAACCATCCTTCAACGATGTCTTCAACTTGAAACCGATATAGAAATTCGGACCCCCATTGAACACACCACGATCGAGCACTAAATAACCGTGCCCTTTGAAGTATAAACCGTCGTTAGGAAATAAAGGACAATGGTCACTCAAAGGAGGTACATTTTCTTTTGAAAGAGCCTTTTTGAAATCCAAGGGCGCGTTTTTGAAATTAATATCGACTATGCATCCGATAAAAGCAAAACGCCTTATGGTTGCAACGCCACTGTCTTTTCTAGTGATCAAGAAACTCTTTGGTAAACCGCCAACGTAAATAGCAGATATCTGACCAATAACATTCTTGCTCCCTGTACTCGATCCAGATCCCTTATACACGCCATCTACGATTATCTTTCCTTCACGCATGTCTCTTGTGACCTCGACCTTGTGCCATTTCTCGTCGTTGAAGGTTTTCGCTGATTGGATAGTAAAAGCGGCCGGTCCACTTTCCGTATCGAAAACAAACCAGGGTTTACCGTTCCGCAGCTCAATCACAATCAAATCCTCTTGCCCGGTCGATGAAGCGTATAACAACAAACCTTCTTCAAATTTCGTCTTAAAGGAAAGCGTTATCAAAGTGGTCGCACTGTCCGGCAGCATCTGCCCGGAAAACCGGTAATACCCGAACCCGTTAAAATGAACACCGCGCACAACTTCAATCGGCGGTGAATTGTATAGAGGTTCTGCGATAGAGACTTTGTATTGGAGCGGTAACGGCCCGTTTGGACGTGATGGGGCTGTCCAATATAACTCGATCGTCGAGCTGTTGAAAACAGTCGCAGTAGGTGCAGATTGACCAATCGGAGTGGCTACTTGCGTTGTAGCCGATACTTTGCTACTGTGCTTAGTACAGGCGTAATTGTTGCACGCCTTCAACGAGAAATGATAAACCGTATAAGATGAGAGATCTGACAGTAGTGCTTTTCTAGCACTACCCACTGTAGATGCAGCGAGCGTAGCCCACATGTAGTTTGACTCTTTACTATAACTGTATACTTCGTAACGCGTGATGATACCGGAGGGATAAGAAGGTTGAGTCCAGGTAATAGTCATTGATGTACTAGATAGTGAATATGCATTTGGTTTGGCAAGACCAGAAGGTACTAAAAAGAAATGAGCATTATTTCATACAGTGAGATCTTCCTATTTAGCATGGTGTAATGGTTCATTATTTCCCTTCAAATTGCGGTATGCGGTAACTGATATGATAAATTTGAGATCCATAAGAACCTGTAATGTCTTTAATGTCTAGATTATGATATACGTGAAGTTGGTTAGGCCTTTCCAACTTTAAGGACGATGTTGTTTTTTTTTAGTATAAAAGAATACAAAATCTACACTTTCTAGGATTGTGAAAGAAGTGAAAAAAAACAACAAACAAACAAACAAACCTCCTTCGAGCGTTCGTGTTCTCGTCCAATTACTTGATGTTGACCCTTTCACTTGAGTTGTATAAGCTACAATACGGAACTCATACTCTGTGTACGGTAACAGCGCTGTAACTTCGAACGTCCGGTTGTCTGGTCTGAGTTGCACACCAGCAGTGTTTCCCTCTCCCTGGAACGGAGCCGAACGCTGAAACAAATCATAGAATTGAATTTCACCGTTTGGTTGACTTGGCGCATCCCAGGTTACTACCACTTTTGTTCCACCTGATACCTTGCGAATATACGGAGCAGGTTGGCTGTCCGGAGCGGCCGACCGGGTGGAAACAGTTATACCCTTACTTTCCAAACAGCCATCCGTGGTGCAAGCGGTGACGGTGAATTGGTACACAGTGAAAGGTTGTAAACCAGTGACCTGCACTGGTGATGATAGCCCGGTATAATGAGTATTTTCAACGCCTTTACTGACTGATTTCAACATGTACCATTGGATAATCCCGTTTGGTTTTGAAGGTGACTTCCAGCTAGCTATTACGGAACGATCCTTGATCTGAGAGATAACCGGCTGGGCGAGTCCTTGCGGTACGGAACCGTAGGTTTGTACAACTAACCGGTCAACGCTCTTAGCGGAACCAGCCGTAGTAATTGAGAAAACATAGTAGGTGTAAGATGTGAATGGGGAGAGATTTGTGTCAACAAATGAGAGATTCGTACCAGAATACACGGTTGTTCCGTCACGTTGCAGTTGATACCGCAACACGAGACCATTCGGATCATCCGGTGGAGACCACACCAGCGATATTGACACGGAAGTTTTTGCGATGACACGTGGGGGTCCTTGTTGATTCGCAACTGAAATTTCCAAAAAATGAAAATACAATATAAAAACATAAAGAAAAAACAAGAAGATTGCGCTTCAACCTGCTTATTTGAAAGTCGAATAAGAAGCCGTATGACTTAAGGATTTCTGCTTTCAGGGGTTAAAAAATATCAAAGATAAAAAATGACAACACATTTGAAAGAAATATCATAACCGTAATTTTATTTAACATTCTCTAAATTTCATGGAAATTGGTTCCCCTTTTTCCCCAAATAGCATGCTGCAATTCTCCTCAGATGTAAACAATCTCCCCCTCAATGCAATAGCTATTTCGATAGGAAGGCACACAAAATACTTTAATGTAAACAAACTTATCATAAGGTATAAGACAGCAACAAGACAACGATGGGATAACCATAGTGTGCATGCTCATCATTTCCTTCTTATAGCGAAACACTACCTATGAGCAGCGTGGTTCACTCATAGTGTGAACCAGGCTTAATAGAGAAATAATCACCTCCACTGCACCCGTAGGGATTAGTAGCTTGTAAGTTTGTTGTTCCTGGTTTACACGTGTTGCATTTACTTCCAGCAACATTTCGCTTGCACTGAGTACAAACACCAGATGCATCACACCCAACACCGGTTCTTCCTGAAGCAAAACAACTGCACGGTGTACATCTGGAATAAAATATGAATTAACGAAATATCAACACAAAATATCTTGCCGGATTACCAGAATCAGTGGCTGCTTGAAACATTCAATGATATATGTTATTGTGGTTGTTTGTGAACAAAATAAGAATCGTTTCACTTTTTTTAATCGATTCAATGATTCGGAGTTGGAAATTTAACAAAATGACTTTTCAATTATCCAATAACTTGTTTCAGATGTAACAGAGAACCGTGAGTTATTTCTAAAATTTTATTACCGAGAGGTATACAATTTTAAAATCTCATTGGACGAGGGGTGTACAATTTTAAAATCTCATTGGTCGAGAGGTGTACAATTTTAAAATCGCATTGGTCGAGGGGTGTACAATTTTGTACCGATTTCTAGTTTTTTCATGCGATCACTATCAAAAACAGTGGGTTGAATTTTCAACTCTTTAGCAAGAAATAAATATTTCGTGGTAAAACAACAATTCTACATGATAAGTATATATCTAACCATCTCCTTCAAACCTTACCTGCCATTATTGTAACGATAGTAACCAGTTTTACATTCATTGCATCTTAGTCCTGTCAGTCCTTCAGTAGTCTTGCATTGGCATTGGCCTAACGTACTACAGATATTCGACACTGAGCCTTGAGGATCGCAGTTGCATGATAAACAACCAAGGCCGCTCGGGTTCCAATAATACCCTGTGATGCAGCGATCGCATTTCGTCCCTTCGATATTGGACAAACAGCTACATTGACCGGTACTCGTGCACACCAGTTGATCTGTAAAGTCAAATGAAGGTGAACGTTTAGATATACACTCACTTCTCATAATAGCATCTAGGTAATAATTTAAACAGTCTGTTGAATAATGAGAAGATTCACGGGAATCTGACCCGTATTTTGCAAAGGCTAAACTGAGTTCCCATGAGTGATCTTATTAATTATTGGAATGTTTAATTAACTCCACTAGAAATCCTGCAAAAAAAACTGTAATCTTACAAACACACAAACACACCTCAGATGTAAAGAAAAGAAAACTGATCACTAAACACCCGCATAAAGCCGCAGCAACCTTATAGAGGATAAATAAAAATATATCTTGCATGCAGTATTAATTTAAAGGCTTAAATAAAAGCTACAAGACTGGTGACGAGAGATAGCATTATAAATAATACAGTTGACTCTCTCTTTAAGTCAAATCTCAAGGCAAAACGATTTAATTTCGAATTAGAGAGATTCGAATTATCGAAAGGGACAAGAGAGAAAAAAAATTACTTCGAATTACGATGGAGGTTTTCGAATTATGATGGAGGTTTTCGAATTATGATGGAGGTTTTCGAATTGGAGGGATTTGAATTGGAGGTTTTCGACTGTAAATCTATTAGTTTTATTACCTTTAGGAGTTTGATTGCCACTGACTGTCCCTTTAGAATCGCACTCACATTCCATGCAGCCGTCCGTCTTTACTGCCGCTAACCCATATGTTCCAACTTTACACAAGTTACAACTGCGACCGGTCACTAAGGTCTTGCACGTGCAAACTCCACTCTGTTGGTTGCACTGCCCTGTATTTCCTACTGTGCCTTTGCTATCACAACTGCATGCTATGCAACCGTTCGGGTTGTTTGCAGACAAGCCGTAGTGTCCAACTTTGCATTGACTACATGATTTACCGGCAACGTTGCGCTTACAGTTGCATTGTCCGGTGTTTCCATCACAAGCAGATGATCCTGTGAATTAGAAAGACAAAATTATAAATAAAAACATTAGTCAATATATAGAGGGCACTAGTTATTTATTAACTAACCGATGACGTAAGTCGTGTTATTCAGTAATTCGCAAGGTTAAATACTGAAGAAAAAGAGATTTTAATCGAACATTCACAAAAATAAATAATAATAAAAAGTCTTCTCACTCGAGAAAGTTAATAGACGCGAAAAGTAGTATCCTTAAATATAATAAAGATAGAGAGGTAAAATTCCAAAAAATTATTAGAAGATGCTTCCTGCGAAATGTAGTACATAACTAGTAGATATTTTTTGCGAATTCTTAAATAAAAATAAACTAAAACTAAAAACAAGAATCGCAGTCTTGCTTCATATTCAGCAAAGATTAAAAGATTCTCTAAAGATTTCTAGCTGATTTCCTATATCCCAGCTATGTTTCATGATATTTTAATTTAATATACAATATTATACAGAACTTACTTTCACCAAATGGAAGATAAACGAGGCTTTCGCTGAGGGAGACAAATATACTGTGGACTCGAATTTCATTGAAAAAGAATGGCATGAACAATTAACGGGAATATACTGAACTTGTCCGGGATAATAAAAGACAATCTTACCGCTTACAATACCAATACTGTCGCAAACACACGGTTGACAAATCGGACCGTAGTAACCGGGAACACACTGATCACATCTTCTCCCTGTGAACTTGTCTTTGCATTTACATTGTCCGGTCGATGGATGACACGAGCTCGTCAGATCAGAACCAAGCGAGTTACAATCGCATTTGGAGCAACCAACTGGATTGATCGCATTCAGACCGTAGTATCCCGGTTTGCAATTGGTGCATTTTACACCAATCACGTTCTGTTTACACCCACACTGACCGGACGATATGTGACATGACGGATCATTGTTTAGAGTTCCGGCTGTATTACAATTACATGCGGAACAACCGGCGGGGTTGGTTTGAGATAAATCGTAGTATCCTTTCGCACATTCCGTGCACTGACGTCCGGCGGCATATTGTTTACACTGACATTGTCCAGCGATTTTACCGTTGGGATTGGAATCGTCCTGTATGTTGACGAATTAAATAGTTTATGATCGAACGAATGGAAAATAGCTCTCCATCGAGTTAAAATAAATCGAAAAAAAAAGTTAACGTAAATTCATAATGAAGCTGCAGAATTTCTCGTAGAAACCAACTGTTAAGCTTGTTTCTCGCTATGAGACAGCTCTCACGAGGCGGATCCACAGTGCGTCAAACATCTCCGGAGGAGAGTAAAAAAAAGTAGCTACCCTTGAAAAAACATTAAGATAATTGATTTCTAGCTCTCCCTCATAGATGTTTGACGCAATCTAGCCTCTGGTTCTCCCCTAGATCTACAATGCGAAAATCAGTAAAACGTGTAATCAGTAATGAACAAGAACAATCGGGGAAATTTCGGGGAAATCTGGGGAAATGAGGAGATGTATTAACTTACACCTTCACATTCGTACACTCCTTTCACAACACCTGGACTAATACAATCGCACGATTGGCACACGTCTACATCATCCAACAACTTCCCTGACGGTCGATAATAAAAAGGCTTGCATGCTTGACAATGGCGTCCTATTGTGTTGTCTTTACACCCCAAACACACGCCTCCGCCCGGCTTAGTACGATCTGCGGAATCGGTATCGAGTATTCGGTCGTAAATGCATTCGTCAGCATGATTATTGCAATCGCATTTCTTGCATGGGTTGGCGTTCAAGACGCTTCCTCTGGCAAATGGTTTGTCGTTGTAAAGAGGTAAACATTTTTGACACTAAAAAACGTAAATTTCGCTTCTTAGATTTTACTTACAAAAATTTGTACATAGCCGACTAAAAATTTTGGATACTGTACGAAACTACCACAGGTAATCAAATCCATATATTGTATATATTCTTTTTTACATATATCTGACATTTATGTTTTGCAACATATTTTTCACAGATGAAAAAAAATCTGGATAGAATATTTGACAGATTAACCTTTCAACTAGCGCGCGTGTAAAATAACTGCAAAGCATAACTGTAAATATTCCCTGCGGATATTGGAGCTTAACATTATACACTGCTCCTCTACTTACTGTAATGGAATTTTTAAGCGTAAAATATATAGAAAATGCATAAATAAAAAACACGAGGCAACAAAATGAATCTTGTTAAACAGGTACCAGTATTTCATGTGTCAGTTGGTAGCAGTTAAAAGGATAAACAATAGAAAACGAAATTTTGAAAATGAAATTTTTAACGAAATAAACGGAAAAGTTTATCATGATATGGAAAATACCAACTCATCCGTTTATAATGAAGAAATCTTCCCATATAGAAATCTACATATATATATATATCTTGCTTATAAGAGTGTCAACGTGTAAGAATACCATACGTACTTGTTCTCCGTGAGTGTTCGTTTGACTGTCACATTGACAAACGTAGCTGGGATTCGGTGTAGCTGTTTCGTTAAAATGACATTGTGTTGCATGTCCATAACAATCGCATCTAAAAGGATATAAGAAAGGAGAGAAAACAAGGTCAACTTAAAAACCATAAAATCATAAGTTACACATAATTTCAGTAGTTTCTTATAAACTATGCTTCTTATAAAAAGATATACTCATTACCCTCCACCAACGACTATTCGTCGAATTCCAAAATATTGATGATCGGTATTTGTGGATAGGGTGTGTCCTTTCAACGTAATTTTCACATTTGTTGCTTCTACGAATTTCAAGAGTTTCGGCGAACAATGGAAGTCGTTGCAGTTGGGTATACCAAATGGACGAAGAGGTTTATTGTCGGGACTCGGTTCGGCTGGTTGGAAAGAAAAACTCTCCCACGAACTACGTGGACTAAAAAAAAGTAAAAGAAAAGAAAACTTTAAGATTTTATTGATATTTGGATTATGTCTTCTACACCAACCAGTTAGAATACGTTGTAAAAATCAACAACATTATTATTATTAGAAAATGTTTTACTAATAACAACATCTGTTCAATTCTCTATACGAAACGAGCGGATAAAGACCATGTGAAAGTTGTGACTTCAAAACGTTGTTTATCTTATTTAATTTATAATCGGGGATAAATCGGGAAAATTGACACAAAAATCGGGAAAATTTGGAATTTTCACACAGTCATTAGAAAACCCTGACGAAATGGTTACCTTGGAAACTGGATACAATTGACAGAGTCTGGTTCCACAAGGGCCCCATTATTCTCCATCCCATAAGTCTTTGTACAATTAACAGCAAAATACTGCCATTCCTGATATGTTTTACCAAAATCAAGGGAGCGTTCAATTTTCATACCCTGCGCAGGAGGACTATAGAACAAGATGGAGACCAGAAAAACCTGGACAAAGAAAAGCATATATATATATATATAAGAAATACACAAAGTGAAAAAAATAAATAAAAAGAGCTTCAGTGTGTGTAATAAAAGTATCTATAGAGTAGTAAGTTGCTTTATCAGATAATTTTTTTACAAACTAAAAATTTATTTAGACCTGTAAAAATATATAATTTGGAGTGTAATTTGATTAATTTTTCAAATTCAAACCGTCCGAAATTTTGTTTTTACCGCCGTCAAAGTTGAATCTCGTTTAACCTTCACGTCGCAACGTGATTTCAAATGCAAAAGAGAAATCTTATTGACGGTTATAATATCCTTTTAATAGCGTGGGAAGTTAACAAAACTCACTTGTAAGCGCGAGTACTTTAAATCAATTTCAATGGAGACTTCATCGGTCTGCTCGGACAACCAGTATGTGATTGCTTCACCGTCAGTCATGTATTCGGGAACATGTGATTCGTCGCTCAAACGCTGTACTAGTTGACTACTCGAAGCACCATTCTTCATACAGTGGAAGATGTTGGTGGGTGACAAACGCGGATGAGATTCCGGACATCGGCAATGCGTGTACGAAATTGTTGGTAGGACGCCCGTTTGTGCTTCAATCACTTCCCTAGTAAAAATTTAACTCAAATCTTTAGTTTTGAAAGTATTTACTTCTATTATATTTTAACTGAGTGCTAATTTGCATTTTAATTTTAAATGATACCCAATGCTCGTTTATTTCAATGAAAACAAATCTGATGTTTCGAAACAGATGGATAAAAGAAGTGATTAACTCTAGAATAGAAGATCCATTGGTCGAAATAAGGGCCGAAATTCAGAATTTACCCGCAGGATTTTAAACCTTCCGGCTAGAAAAAATTAAAACCTCCCGGTACAAAAAACAATATTCTATTCGTTTTTGCAAAAATGAAATAATGTTCCAGACGTTTAGTTAGTATATTCTATGTTTAAAAGAAGTAAGCAACCAATTACAAGCCAACGAGTAAAAACAAACAAAAGAACTTTATTGCTAAGCAATAGTTGTACTCATTTTAATTTTTTTTTCTTCTACATAAAATATTTCCCCAATTAAAATGTTTTTTGTTACTCTAGCGAAACACAAAAAAAAAATCATACCTGTTTGTGATCCCTTTGGAGTAAAACTTGATGTCTTGCATAAGCCCTTCATATTGTTTTCCTAAAAAAGAAAAATTGTGTTAGGTGATTTAACTTACATTACTTGGAAAGAGATCAATATTGCGGTAACTAATAATTTAATAAAGACAATTTACTGTATTTGCACCTCTATTGAGTTGGCATAATTGAAACAGTTTAAGTAATAGCAAGTTTGAAAACAATTTGATGCAAATAAAATTTAAAAAAAAAACATAATTAGAAAAAACCTCAATAGTTATGAACAATTTACTTCAAATTTTGGTTTTTCTCCTAATATAAGATATGCAATCCTTAAGGGAAACAGAGGAGAGATACCAGAGATGTTCTTACCAAGTGCACTTTGGCCAACTCTCAAATATCCAGTTTTTCCATACAAAATTCCGGTTAGCATTGAAGTCCTTGTCAAAACACCGTCAATAAAGAGGGAGATATCAAAGCCGCAAACAACAAGAGCAAGATGGTGCCATTGATCTTGATTGAATATCACATTGACAAATTCAACCTTTGTAGTTATTGTCGGTGTGATTTTTGTGTAGTATTCGAATGTGATTTTATCATCTTTCAGGAAGATTGTGAAAACACCAGCTTTGTCCAAAAGAGCCCTAAAAATGGATAAAAAATAAACAATAAATAGATGTAATAGGTTTGTTTATATAAGAAGCCAGTCTATAAAAAACCTTAGGTAAAGATTTACCTACTTTTTGAAACTGAAAATTGAAAATAGTTTTAACACTCCTCATAAAATACTTAAATATTAATAAAATATCTGTAAAAAAAAAGTAGTTTGATAGAAAATTTGGACAATAAGAGTGAAAAATTAAGAAACTTTTGAGCATCAAAAGCCAAAGCTAATCAAATTCTCAGGTTTCTTATAAAGAGTTTTGTGAACCAAAACTATTAGTTGTTATTTAAAAAAAAATAGGACTTTTATTAGGATATTTTTGTATTATGTTTTCAACATCGAGTCACTATATATTATAAATATGTGTATAAATGATTTGATGTTGAAAACATCATTTGACAACTAGTATGTAGATAAAAAGGATTGATTATTAATAAATTCTTAAAAATTCTGTTTGAGTTACATGAGTAACCTTTTGGACTTATCTGGACTTTTTCTTTAATATTAATTGAAAGTTTTAAAATGGCAACTTATAAAGGAATTTATTAATGTGTTCAGTTTTATGACCTCTACATTGGAATACATCATAATAAAATAATTCCATAGTTTAGATTATTAAAAACTCTTAGCAATTCCATGGCAGCAATAATTCAACAACAATTACATACAAGTTTAAAAACATATTTTGAATAAAACATTAATATTTATGAAACACACATTATTCTTGTATGACTCATGATGGGAAATTTGTGTAATACTTTTTGTGCTGATTCTCTTTGTTAAAATATAATTTCAAAGTGAAAGTAAAGTTTTAAATTATTCTTCCTATAACAAAAATTCTGTTATTTATATACAATACTTAGAAAACCCTATTTTTTAGTAATAACAACTTTTTAAAGAAAAATTTTCTTCTGCTCACTTTTGGATAATAATAATGTTGATCTTCTGAAGAACATATTCCTTATTTTTGGCGACTTTTAGCATCAAAGCTATTTACAAGTTATTTAGTTTGTTCAACTGTTTTTGCATGAAGTTAATCACTCCTCTCTTGCATTATAGCCTTCTTATTATCCCTTAACAATTCTTATTATCCCTAAACAAGTTTTCAGAACTTTTTAGGAGTAACTACACCATAATTTTGAGCTACACTGGAGAGAAGTTTAATCTGGTCTAAGTATATCAGACCTACTATGAGGTACTACATAGCTGAAATCAAAAAAAGTATTAAGTATTTTTATCAAATATGTGTATAAAGATAACAATTCATTTGTTTATAAGGTGTGCAATCGTACAGCTTAAAATTGCACAGTAGTGGAGCAAATTGTTCTGTTGGGTAGATCAACCTATTTATTACGATATATTTGGACGTGCATGCAGAGAGAAGAATCTTTATTAATACTATTCTCCTTTGTAGAGCTTATTCCAAATATATATGGCATACTTTTAGAAGAAGTGAATGTTTACCTTTAATTAGAGGTAAATAAATAAATTGTTTTGAGGTATTTGATATTCAAATTGCCATGTGTCTACTAGACATCATAAAGAAGACTCGTATAATATCACACTTGATACTACTGATGTTTTATGACTTGCTTATAATCACCATATCACATGGCATTATAAATACAAATGTCACCTTAGATTGCTAAAAACAAACAAACACATACCCATTGTTTAACTTTTCTTGCTTGATCCAAGCTGTAAATGAAAAGTTTGAGCTTGAAGAAACAGGGGAAGGGCTGGAAATATATCCTGTTAGAAATTTATATGAGTTACTTGCGATATTTGTACTATATGGTTGTCTTTGTGCAGAAATGTAAACACCATTTGATTTGGGTGCATTATCAAGATTTAGAAATGATGGTGAAGCAGTACCACATGTTGGGCAGCAATTGAACAAACAATTTCTTTGTGTACACGATTTAATACTTTTATCAGATACAGAACTAATGCAATATGTCATCTGCTGTTTATTTAAACCACAACTTGATGTAGTTCTAATACTTGTAAAGCTAGACAAGTCTTTTATTGCTGGAAAAAGCCCTTTTAATTGAGCACTGCAAATGTTGACTTGAAGTAAAAGAATTACAATGACTACATTTAAAACCATTATAAAGCCACATCTGTATTGTTTCAGGCAATAGTTTCCTTTTAAATCAGTGTCTATTTTCTTCTTGCTGTCGTTTTCTAAATTTTTCCTCCTGAATTTCCATGGGAAGTAAACAAATCCGGTCTCAAGTTGTCCTTCCATTATCATTTATTGGAATAAGATCTGGTTCAAAGGAGCTGTTGAAGCAGGCTCATCATATGACAATCAGTGACAGGAAAATTTGCTGTGATTACCCTTTCCTCAGTTTTCGTCAGTCCTAAATAGTTCGTTTCTTTTACTACTCTAAAACAAGTGCTTTCAGATGATAACCGTTTACATTTTTTCTCCTTTTTGTTTTACATTCGTTAAGTAAACTACTAACACAAAAAAAACTATAAGACTCTTTAAAAAAACTTGTTACCACTTGTTAAGTACTTAAACCTAGCACTTCCACTATAAAATCAACTTTTGATTAGCGGCTGTCAAAAGCAAAACATGAGCCGCCGCAGAAATTCAAAACTCAATTCACTGTATTTGTTTACATTCGACATTCTACTCACAAATTCAAAATGGCGCGATTATCGGGAAAATCGAAAGTGAAAGTATAAAAAGAAAAAATAATGGTCTAAAGTAGTTGGAGGTTCTTTTTCATTAATTAGTACATTCGTTTTATTAGAATTATTATCTCAGACTAACATATAATAAGATTTTGATCTTCATTTCATGTTATAGTGTTATACTTCTTTGTATAAACAGTACAGAAATCTGGCATATCTCCATTTGTGGGTTTATATCAATAGCAAATTCCTCAATATACTTAATTTTGGTTCCTCCACGGAAATGTATCTCATTAAGACATAAAAGGCCCAGCAAAATTCGTTTTTCTTTTTTAAAAAGTATATGACACATATATGCAAATTATTGCATAAGTGATTATAAATATACAAAATATTTTCCATAACTTTTTTTACCTACAACGTTATACGAGAAATACGTATTTGGTACGATTTATAATTTACGATTTATAAGGTTTACAAAAAAATACAGGACAAGTTCTTTCTTATTTACCTTTAAAAAAAAACCCAATAACATTTGAAACTTTCCATAGAACGAGAGGAGGGAAGGAGTATTCAAAGCAAAGGCATTTTAACCGATCGTGGTTATATTTTCGTATTCAATAAAATATAAATTTTAAAAATAATAATACACGCAAGAATTGTAATGCTGTCGTTAAAAATTAATTAATTTAATTTAAGGATTTAATTTAGCCTAAGAAAAAGTCAAAAGAAAAAAGGAGGAAAAAAACTAAAATAAAACTTTTATAGAAAAAAACTGTAGTTGTTGTAGAATTTGTTGAAACTTCATACTAAACAATTTTTTGTATTATTTCAAAAAACGATGTGATTACAAATCTAATCGTGAAAAAGCTAATTAGCAGATGAAACTGCCAGTTTCTTCAAATGGTCCATAAAGACTTGTAAACTGACGTCATCAGTCAAGATGGCAGACGCATCACCACCACCCATCATGTATTGATTGTTGTGAGTTTGACTTGGATTAACACGTGACAACAGGAAACGAGACTAGAAAAAAAATTAACAACATTTAATCGAACGTACACATTACAAAAAAGTACCTATTCCATTACTTAGAAACTAAACTGGCATATCGAGTTAAAAAACAAAAAACAAAAAACAAAAAACAAAAAATTATAATTAAACAAAAAACAAACAAAATGATCCCAGCTAGCACAAAACATCTTTTTCGATGATCATAAAACATTTTAAACATGTTAATTATAATTTCTTAGTATTTTTATCGTGGAAATATAAGTACATGCCTTCAATTCTACCAAATAAAAACAACGAAAAACATTTAGAAGAACATTATTTACCTGACTGCCATCTTTTTGTGTTTGCACGTAACGAGGTACAGGGAATCTGGTCTGCAAAATCTCTTGCGCATCATCAGAAGGTGCTTGAAGTAGTTGACGGAAATTCTCGTGTGATGGGTCTTCGTGATAATTTTGTTTCTTCCACGAATCTATTGTCTACAGAATGAAAACAAATTAATTAATTTTCAACTTTTCGACTCCAAACACAAACAAGCACACATAGCTTGGGCATTAACAGAAGTGGATACCGATATTCAAAACTAATATCTTCATGATTTTGCTCAGCTGCAATAGAGATAGAAACCCTTCCGAGTTTGACGGATTCGCCTATTGTCTTACCTCGCCATAATAAATACAAACAAGAAAGTAGGTGTCGAACAACAAGATAGTGTCAGGTTGGATACTCGATGAGTCGAGGAGGACAGGCTCAGGTGGACCGTGGAAGGAGTACGAGTAGAGGATGGGCTGGATCATAATAAGAGAGTTTGTGACATCCTCATTGTTCAACCAATGTCTGTAGAAAGATGTCTCATCTGGACTGTTGTTGAAGTACTGGAGGAATTGAGAACGACGCAGATGGAACATGAACTGAAATAGAAAAACAGGAAAAGATAAAATCAAAATAAGATTTCTTTCCCGCATCATACAAATTCTCTACATTTGTAACACAGAAATCTATAAGTTAATTTAAAAAATCTACATTTGAAACAGAAAAAGAATGTAGTTTTGTTTTTGGTATTTCTTTCAATGGAAGATCTACTACTGATATAATTGGTTCATGACTGTAACAGATTTTGCTATTATACTGCCCGCGCGTCATTTTCTCGAACTGTAGTGTAGTCATATGAATGTACAAACGAGCTAAAAGGTTACAATAATATCAAATATTACCTGCGGATAGAGCGAGAAGTTATCAGCGAGTCGTAGAGAATTCGGATCGTCTTTGTTGTATTCACCGATCTTTTGTACGAGACGTATCAGCATACGATCTAACCACCTCAAAATATCCTGCGCATTATCATCTGTCTCACATCTGTGTGTTGCAACGCGAGCCATGAGTACGGAGGAAGCTTCTTGATCGAAACCAGGAGCAACATAATGCAAGTTAGATGAGTCGACCCAATTCCGTGCGCATGTGGTCACACGGACACGACGTTGCCCACTCGAATGTTGATATTGTGTGATGAACTGTATGCAACCACGACCACCTTGAGGAACAGGAGCGGTATGCTGAAAATGTGAAGATGATAGGTTTATCAAACTTGTTTTAAAATATTTTGAACTAAAACAAAACATTATATAAAACAATGCGAAGATAAATAACGTTTTGTTCATTTTCTATACGTTTATTCTGTTAATTTATTAATTTGTTTTCTTCAAAACAGGAACCAGGAAAAGAATTTCACTATTTATTCAACTACATATAAAGAATCTCACCTGATTGGCGACTTCAAAGAAAATAGCAAAAGTTGTATTCATGTCCAGCGTGCTGACCTTCCATGCTGTGGTGCCGCCAATACCAATTTCCTGAAGAAAAAAAAAAATGAATACAGAGAGTAAAAATTATTTTCTCTTAACATGTTATTACTCAAGTGTTAAGAGTATGATTAGTTGGATCAAAAATTTGTTTATTTGTAAATACGACGCAGCTTGTTCAGCATCAGTTAAAGGGTTAAGCAAGTCTAAGTCCTAAGCAGTAGTTTAGGCTTAAATCCACCAAAAGAATTCTTTGATTATTAATAAAATAAAATAAAAGGAAAACCGGTCAAACCATATTCATTCGGCAGTTTAGGCAGACCGTACGTTTGGGTTTATGCTAAGAACAAGAGATAACTTACAGTATCAGAGATATTTCCACCTTTCCGCTCAAGAGAAACACAATTACCAACGCATCCTGACACCTTCAGTTCTTTGGATGTCTGAAAAGAAGTAGATAAAAGAAATATATTTTTATCTCATAGATATAACTGATATTCTAGGCATATTAAAACACAAGCGACTTATTTTGGTAACTTGCTGTCACACATTTTTAATTATAAGAAACCAGTCTATAAAAAGAAACGTTAAACTCAGGGTTTACCAAAATTATATAAATAAACTTCGAAGAAGCTTGGGTAAGCTGTAAGTTTTAGTTTATATCGTAAGTCAAGTTACTATATTGCAATTACAACTAATGTTAGTGGATCAGAGAAATTGAACCTTTTTGCTTAAGTTTCTTATAAACACGTGTGTGTTATAATAAGCTTCCTGTAAAACGACAAACAAACAAACAAATAAATAATACCTTGACTTCAAAGCTTGCATTGTAAGCTGTTTTGAATTCATCTTTCGAATCTTTTGAGAAGACACGTTGAAATGTTTGTTTGAATAAAGCAGATTCGAAAACATCTCCCATGAACATATAGCCACTGAAAAACGAAAAGAACACTCTTGGAACACCCTTTTTTCCTTGATATGCTTTTTCGCCCACTTGCACATTCTTATTTGATGGAAATCCAGCTTAAATCTATTCTTAACTAATCAGAAGTGATAATCTGATATGGACACTATCTACACATTATAATGCAAGATGTGTAATTTTGTATTAATTCCAGAAGTTACCACACATCACCGTAAAACACGAGTTCCAAACATATAGGTTGAGCCTGTATTTGATTTCCAAAATGAGAAAAAAAGTGAGTTACAGTATGGTGCGATGACTTGCTAGTGTGTTAAGGTTTACAAATAACAAGAGTTATTACTGGTTTCGCGTGGCTCCCTTTAAAGAGGTTTCTTACTGGTCTAACTTCCGGAAAAATTCATCTGAAGGCAATAAGTAGATAGTCCCACCCACAACAAACGATGTCGAATAGAATATGAGACTTACCCTGTGTTATTCACACAACTTCTCATTTCCTTCATACCGACTTGATCGAGAGCACAAGCAAAGATGTCCACTGCATGACCATTGTTAGCAGCACGAGCTGCAAGACCTTCGTAATGTCTCGTAGCCTTTTTCATGTGAGGTGTGTTGTCTGTTTCGATATCGTGATGTGATCGAATGACGTTCTTCAACTCGTGGTCAATCACCATACCAGGCCCCTAGTGAAAGAAAAATCAAGGCTGTTGTTTTATTTAAGAGAGAAAAATCAAAAACAAAAATTTTGTCATGGTTGAAAATGAAAAAAAAGTACAGCAAACTTCTGTATAAATATTTATTTACAATGTATTTTTATCAGGTTATTATTTGCACTAGTATGAATATGATTTACTGTTTATTGAAAATGTTAAAAATAGCATTTCACTCGCTACAGTCAAAAAACTATAAAATGCAACAGTTACCTGAGTACATGGTCCACCAACAAACATCATAATTCTTGCTCCCGTGTTAGGATAACAACACTAAAGTAGAGAGGAAACAAAATAATGCTAATATGCATATACTTTATTTATATTAATATCCTAAAAAAAAAGTAATGGTTAGTAATAGTAAGGACTTTTCAAATTTCTGTCACATCATCGATTTCCACATGCAAAAACACATTAATTTACCTCAAGTAAGCTGATAGCGATTGAAAGAGCAGCACCAGTAGATCTGTAAGGTCTTTTATCAGCAGCAACTGGCCAAGGGTCAGTTTGAAGTTCTCCCAAGAGATCAGTGAGATCCATGTCACACTTATGCACAGGTTGAAGGAATCTAAATTTGATTAATAATAATTAATCAGAGAGAGAAAGAGAGAATGTGTAACTTAGAAATCTTGAGAATTCATGTATAGTTTTAAATACAAACTAAATAAACTAGAAAAACTATACAATATATAGCTGTGTTTATGATTGGAGAACTTGACCAGAAATAGGATCACAGTATGGAAACTTTTTTAGTCAGTTTCAGGGAGGTTCTATGTATCAACCTCAAGTCTTTTTACCTGTTATGAACTTCTTGCTGTTGCGGGGCCATAGGACCACGACCTGGTTGTTGTTGTTGCTGTTGTTGTGGTTGAGAACGTGATGAAGCACCTAACCCAAGCATGTCCTAGTGAAAATATTTAATAATTATTTCATAAGCATAAAATGTCAGAACAAAACATTACATGTGGTATCAAATCTACTCTTTAAAAAATTAAACTTTAAAACATACTTGTAACTGTTTGGCTGTTATATCCTTATTTCCACGGAATACATAACTCTTTGAAATGCCTTCACAGCCCAGCTCATGAACATTGACCATCTTGCCAAAAGTGATCAAACCAATTAAAGCATTGGGTGGCATCAAACTAAGAGACATCTGAAGAGATTCTTTCAGAGCATTCAAATCTTCTTCATCTAGACAGGTGTCCACAACAAGAAGAAAAACCAAAGGTCCAGTTGTTTGTTTCTAAACAAAAGATTGAATGAAAGTACTTTTCAAGATTGTAACAATATATTCAATGTCTACCTATATCTATATCTATCTATCTATCAATCTATCTGCCCATCAATATATCAATATATATCTGTAGTACTATTATAGCTTTTAGATTATATATATTATAACATTATTTCAAAATTCAAAAGCAATGTACCTGCAAAGTATATTCAATTGTAGAAAATTGAGGAATAATTTCAGCTGGTTGTTGTTGTTCGGTGATACCAGCATAATGTGGTGGAAACTAAAAAACAATAAAAACATTGAGGTTGTGAAAAAATTACCAAAGGAACTTATATATTATATATATAAGAATTTACACAAATAATCTCAGAATTAACCCATATATTACCATCAAATAAAATTGTTTCAAATCTAAAATTGAGTCACTCAAAAAAGATATTTTCATTGGGGTGACTTGAATCATCCTTTTTTATAAAAACCATAAGTTATTTTATAATTATGTCTTTATAGGGTGACTCAACAGATTGATTATAATCCCCCTATAAAAAACAATTGCATAAACACCCCAAAGTGCATGTATTCTTTTTAAGATAATATAAACTTACAGCATTTCGTTGAAAGCAAAAGTTACAGATCCAAGCTTTGGTTGCAAAATCTACTTGACTAAAAATACAAAATAAATATTGTTATTAGAAATTCCCTAAAGCCTTTAAATTGTATTAAGATATTAAGATATATATATATATATATATTATACATTAACCTCAACTTAAAAATCATCATTTTTCAATTTAGAATTATATTTTATCTTACCAGAGAGGGTTTAGAATTGCTCGACAGTTTCCTCTAGTGCAAATGATGGGATCATAACAAATTGGTGGAAGATCAGGTCTTTCTCTTAATGGTGTGTATAAACAACTTACTGGTACTACCTATAATTGAAAATATAAAAAAAGTTTTAATATTAATAATTCTTTGTTCTACAATATTAAGTTCTCTCAATAATAGGTACTTATACAAAGACCACCAACAATGCCCATAAACGTTAGATTTCCACCAGACACTTGTAAATAAGTATGGGCATTTGGTACATCTGTACAGCCGAGCTAATTATCCTCTATAGAATGTATGCAGCTCGGGACATAAGATCAAAACAGCAAATATTTCCCTTTTTGGAAATAATTGCTGTTTCAGGTAACAGAGAAATGTTGCTGCTTCGGGAAATAATTGCCGTTTCTGTAGTTTAAAGGCTATATATATATAATCAATTTCTCTAACTGTAACTGTAACCGTAAAGGAAAATAATTGTTGTTTTGATCTTATGTTCTGAGCTGGTATGTAGCATGAAATTTTATAAATGCAGTTACATCAATTTTATTTAAACACATGCTAAAGATGTTCAAATCATTAAATGTATTTATAGAGTGTTTCCGTGTTTACATTTTTATTTGTTTACTGCGCATGCGGAGGTTAGAAAATCTTCGCGGCTGCCATTATAGCTGATCCTTCTGCTTAAAAATATTGTAGCAATCGTTCAAATTGAGAGTTTGGGGGACCAAGACAAGCATATATAATCCTAATCACAAAATTCAGCGAAGCCAACAACAAAAGAAAGCATGGGCAATGGGACACTTGTCGATGTCAATGAAAAACAACAAAGTATTTTGGAAAGAAATTAATTGTGTTTGGCTGTATTTTCTACGGGGTTGTTTGCAAGAATTTTGCCCAAAATTAAAAAAAACGTGTCCCCTGCTCCTAGTTTGTGATGGGCACTCATCAA
>JAUEKX010300747.1:0-21117 GCA_031834005.1 Dendronotus venustus
TTGCTTGTTCATGACATGATAAATCTCAAACTTATTGATAATGACTGAACAGATAAACGAAAGTATTTTTAAAAATAGACTCCTGTTATTTCAAAAATTTTCTTGGCTCGTCGGCCCCAACCATCGTGGGGTCTCCTTAGTCAGTATATTATTTGCCCCCCCTTTCAAAACTAATATGGTTAGTGGAATACACATTACATCAAAATGCTGCTTTTTAGTTTGTTTACATGTGTTCAAAATAAGGTATGCGTTTAAAATATGGTAAATCCACAGAACCAGAGAGGTTCTGATCTGAACGTAGATAAAGCATTTGGAATTTTTTACACCAAATTGCCAAATTGTAATACTTATTAGATCTCCATGTTCCCACAGCAAGGATTGCCAAAAGACAACATAAAACCCTGTCACAAACTGGGAATTTTAAAATCAGTGAGTAATGTATCAAGTTTTCATCAACCATATCTATTGGTACATTTTAAAGGGTTTGGCTCAGATTTTCCACAAAACATCATCAGCTGAGAATTTTCACTAATTTCTATTTTGTATTTAAAGACTTATTTGCTTTGCTACTAGTTTACTGTATATGTGTTCTTGAACATTCAGTTACTGTGTTTTTAATTGTCTTACAAGGATCAAAGTTACAACCGCTGCTCTTTTACGTTCATCACTTTTTTCTGATAATATATTATCTCAAACAGAATTATTGCTTATTTTTTATGCCTTTCATATATTACCATTGCTATTGCAAACAAACAAATTTTAGAGTACTTCAAGTTACAACTGTGACTAAAAGGATATGTAAATTCTATTTACTTTTCTTCATTTGTTTGAGATAATGGTGTTGTGGGCAGAATAGTAACATATATGTATATTTATATTGAGAGTAGCTGCATCTCCCCTAGTTTACTCTGAATGTCCTAGACCAGTCACTGTAAAAAAAGATCACTGAAGAAAAACCTGGCTATTACTTTTTTGTATAAACAGCTTATTTCTTTTTTTTAAAGGTTTTCAAAATTAAAATTATGATGTTTATATGTTAAGCTTGTTAGTACATTTTTTTAGGTTTAATAGACTCAAGTTAAATACATGCAGTTAACATTAAGTATTTTTCGAAAGGTTGGCTGGAGACCAAGAAGTGTTGGTACACCTGGAAGACAATGGAGTGGGTAGGAGATATATATCTCTATTACATAAAATCTTTAACCTTGACAGTTCATTAAGAAAAATAGCAGGTTGTTAATAATACCCAAGTTTTTTGTTATAAAACGATAAGAAGACAATATGACTGGAAAATATAGCTAACATTATGCATTTGTGATAGTTTATTTTCTTTTTGTGCAGAAAAAATCGACGTATTAGACCAGTTACCCAAGGAATGAAAAAAAGGACAAGAGAGAAAGAAGAAAGAGTAGATGGCGTTGAAAAAATGATACAGTTTTCTTATTTGACGAGAGTGAGTATACAGGGTGACTAAAACAAACTTTTTTATAAAATGTAGCTGTAATAAAACATTGATTTCATGCGTTTATATTAGAAAGTGTGAGTATGATTAATTGAATTAGAATCAATTAACAGCACACAAATCCAGTGTTGCAAATAAGAGAAATTAAGTTGGTCGGTCAAAAAGAGGTGAGGATCAGGAGGTAGGCTGAGCCCGCCAGTGAGTCCAGGGATAAGCCCCGAAAATTTACGAATTTTAGGCTTTTTGAAGGTCTAAAATGATGTTAAAAATAGGTTTAATCACACTTCATATTACCGTCAAAATAAAAGAAATAGTGAAGAAATAGAACGAAATGCATTGAAGGTAAAAAATGTTTAAAATACTTCCATGCCTCTCTTCGCTTGGTCATCAGGTTTTCGTACATATGAATACCAAACATAATTTCATTTATGCTTTGTACAGTGTAATAGTTGAACAATCTTTTTATGATATCACATATAGTTTGAACAGAATTTAGGATAGCTTAGTTTGCGCAATATTATCTCTTTAGTCTAAAATATTTCAACAATCGTTAAATTTAGTTTGGTCATTTTAACAAATTTTTAATTTCTTTTGACCGATCAAGACTTTTAAACGTTCGGCGATAACCGATGACTTGCTGTTATTTGCAATACTGAAATCATTCTGTGCGTGTACACTACATAAAGGTTTGCCCTTTAGTTTTATTCAACTACCCAAACATTATTTGGATTTTTTTGCTCCTTGTCTATGATATTTTCAAGAAATACCAAAAAGCAAAAACTAAAAGTTTTATTTTTCATGTTAATGTTATTATTCTTTTAGGAAGAAGCTACAATTCCACAAGAGGATGTGGAGAAACTTGAGGAAAAGAAAAATAAACTATTATGGCACCAAAGAATATTAGGACATGATGTTTTTGGTCTTGGTACTGGAAAACCTAGTCAACTTGATCATTTAATGGTCACTGACACAAACAGATATAAAAAGGAAGATAATTCTTAGGATTTCTGTTTGGTGTTTTGTACATATAAATATTTTTATATTTTTACGATTAAACACATGAATCTTGTTAGTTTGCTCTGTATTGTTAAAACATTGTTTATGATCAAATTTATGGATAATGTAATACAGATAGTAAACAGAAAACCATGATTTAGACAGCAAAAATTATGTAAATCAATTCTGATATTTACAAAATCAGGGAAGGCTCAATTATCGTTTATTTGATTGTACAACTTATCCCAAATGGATATCTGTGTTATTTCTAGAGTTAATATATGCAAAAAGTTCCAACTCTCTCTTGGAATGGAACATATTTAAACTAGATATAACATTGGAAATTATAAAATTACAAATTTTCATACATAAATTTTTTAAATGTTTATCAAAGATATTGTGTTTCCCTTTATATATACAGTAAAATTATTTATTTATTTTGCAATGCACATGCATCTCAAAACCAACACAAAACTTGGTTAGACGCTATAAAAAGAGACAATTATGTTTGATGTGTGTTGAGCTATCCAAGCCTAAAATAGTTATGAAAATGTTTTCATGGTCTTTCAATATAGGGTGTAGTATGTTGTATTTGTATGTATGTATTTTGTATTTGTATGTATGTATTTTATTTGTTTTTCTTTGTATTTTAGTGTATATAAAATCTATGGTAAAATCAAAGTAAACATGAGTTCTTTGGTGAATGATTGTAACTTGCCAAGAGTTAATTTTTTACCAAAATTATTACATCACGCGGATCAAAATATAAACCAACCTTTTTATATAAGATGCAAAGACACAACATATAGACATACAGATTTCAATATTGGATTGAATGGTAAAGCCATTGTTGTTTCTGAACAATTGTATGTTAGAAATGATGAACCAAAAATATATGCATTTTCTTTTTTCATGTATTACAATTGTGATCTGTCCGAAATGTATACAAGAACATTTTCGTATAACCATTGTAGTGTTGCTATTAGCTCAAATTTTAACTTTGCTGTGTTTACAGATGATAGTTCAATGTCAGATAACTTGACAATATCTGCTGCCATCCTTAACCTAAAGAAATATAGTAAGGTAACAACTGGAAGGCTTTCAAGAAACCTGCATCATGTGAATATTGACAATAAGATGATCTATGAAAGCATCTTAAATCTATCTCCTGACAACAAGTATCTTTGTTTGGTATTAAATGGGCTGATGAAAACACCTCCACAAAATAGATTTTGTGAAATACACACTTTTGAATGCAATTTCTTGCATGAGGATTTTATTGATCTTTGTAAGAAGAACTGCATGAATATCACACAAAAAGATCCTTCATTTTCAGAAATGACTGATTTCAATTTTAACATAAAAGGAGATAAAGTTTTTGTAAGATCCAATGCATCATTTCTGATTTTATCTGTTGAGTCAAATGTTTTGTTGGCAAGTGGTACATTAAACAACACAGAGAAATTCTACTGGTCACATGACATCAAACACGGTGAATTCCTGGTTCAAGTGGACCTTATAGAATATGTTATCAAAATTTACAGAATTGATTTTCAAGAAAGAATGTTGGTACTTACAAACAGCATCTCAATTAATGCTCACAAAAATAAATTTGTTAATTCTTCCATTGAACCAGTAGTTAGGGTTTCGTCAGGTATATCATATGTATTTGTTGCATTATACCACATTTGTGTGTTTGATCCCTTCTCTGGTAATTTACTACAAGAGCTGATTAATGAAAAGACAGGTACTTCTTATGTTATTGAGATAAAAACCAATTGGGAAGAAGTTTTTGTCTTCTATAAATATACCCAGAGTCCATATAATGACGATCATTTGCTAACAGTTTTTCATTTACATTACCCTATGCAATCCTTAATGTTTCTGGCAGCAAAATCTGTTTTAACTCATTTTTCTGTGAATACACTAAGACAAATGGTGCTACCGAAACCAGTAAAACTTTACTTGAATCTTTAGAAAAAGAGAATTTCATTGTATATTATAATTTAAGTAATTTTATTTATAACTTTTATTATATTAAATCTATTTTCTGGTTTATGGATCTGTTAATGTTTTGTAAATCTTTTTATATTTTTTTAAAATACAGTAATGTAGACTGTTTTATAGTAGTTTGCATAAGTTATAAGTTATGCAAGCAGGTGAACTAAGGGAACAGGAATTCTTCCATAGAAAATCATCATATGCTAAAATACTTTACTAGTTTACACTTAATAAAAACACCATTTTTATTTTAGTCCCTTTTGTGTAGTTGTACTTTTGACGCTAAACAAATAAAGTATTTGAAATTTTTATTTTACTTCATCCTCTGAAAGAAATCTAGAATCAAGAAAAAATAATTTGGTTTTTCTTCACAATTTTCACATCTCATTGAGCATTGTTGTGCTTAGAATATCTTTTTATAAAATTTAATTTACTTGGTTTTGGAAGTAGAAAAATGCAAAAATTAAACCTTTGTGAGAAGTAAATAATCTAATCTTTTTTTATATAAAATCTTTTTTCAGATAAATTAATAAAATGTTACTTTAATTCCGCTTATTAATTGTATGTGTGTATAGTGTTACTAATAGCATTATGGAAGATAAAATACAACAACTAAAGATAGATGATGATAATTCAATTAAATTTCAGTCTTTCTTTGACATTGTGGATGATACAAAAATGAAGAAAGCTGCATTGAAGGTGTGGTTTAAAATTCTTATAAAATTTTCTACTATGATATAACATAGTTATTGATCATTATATTGATGCCATAAGAGGGGAGAATTAAGGAAAATGAGCCTTGCCTGGAATTTCTAAGATTTGTTAGGACTCATCTCAAAAACAAGCATGTTTTGGAGAGCTTTGTACACTTTAGAAAGTCTGGAAAGATGACTATACTTTGTTTTATATAGAATATCCTCAATTTCTATATGCCATATTCTTCTTATTTTCTTCAGATAATGGATAATCTTAAAGATATGTCTAATGATATGTGGGATAACTATTTTAAGAACAATCTGATCTCCAATAATATTCTGTTTGTTAAAAAAGGTGAATTTCGTTTTTTGTATGTGCATTTTGATTTGTAGTTTTAATGTCATCCATTAAGAATGTTAAATTTAGGTTTGATCAACCTGTATATTGCCAACATAATCATAATTTGAGGGGTATAGTTTAAAACTATTTCTTCATTTTTTTTAGTCAGTGCACTTCTTGAGATTTCTGTACCTACCAAAGAATTAATCAAAAGAAACTTTTCTGAAACTATTATCTATCTTCAGAAAATGCTTCGATTAATTTGCAATGAGGTAAACATAGCTATTACTTGCCCAAACTAAACATTGCTTACTTTTATCTGAACTTGATGTTTAGAGAAGGAAGTGTTGCAAAAAATTGAAGTTGAAATTATGAAACTAGATAATGATATATATTGCACAATTGTTTTTAAGCTTTGCACAGATAAGAGGTCGTCTCCTTTTTAAATCTAATATAAGAGAATAAAAATCGCCTCTGCCTAATAAAAGAAAGTTTTAATTAATTTGCTTTGGGACATTTATCTGAAGGTGAGAAGAAGTGATTTTTTTTCATTGAAAGCAAATCTATCTAAAGTGAAAGCAAATTTCTTTTTCTTTGATACAAATTCTTTATTGTAGAAAGTGAATCTATTTAAAAGGAAGCACAACTATAGACATTGTGAATGAAATGAAAGTTTTTTACTGAAAGCAATGCAACTCACCTTATTAAAACAACATGTCTAGAGTTTGGTTTATTGAGTGAATATTTTTAACCAAAACAGCAACACTAAGCATTGTTAATGAATTATATTTTGATTATTCTAGTTAATTTTATCTTCATTCATATTTAGTCTGAAAACCAAAAAGTATTTGTTGATGCTGATGCTTATAGTGGAGCATGTGTAACAACAGTCAAGGTATGTGTTATCTACTTTTATTTGTAACACTTTTTCATTGAACTTGTTTAAACAATTGACCATAATATTGTTTTTCATTAAGGGATGCCTACATTTATTTAAATTTCTTCCTGAGCAAGTTAAAGATCTCCTTGAAAGTGAACAGAATGGGTCAGGTGTGTTAGATATATTCTTATTCTATTCATTAGAAGATTTTCTGTTTAATGAACTCCATTTTATTTGATGTAAGTTTAGGTAAGAGACTGTGCATCTATATTAATAACCACCCAATTTTATCTATTCTATCTGAAATATTTCAAGTTTTACAGTGTTCAGAGTGTTTCTAATCATAGACCAAAGTGATGTTTGTGATTGTTTGTTGGTGTTAATCTTCTGTTCTTTTTATTAAAGGTGTGCTAATTATGCCAATTATGTTATCATTTCTTATCCATATTTTAACGGCAAAGGTAAGAGCAGGGAAGAGTCATTGAATTACAAAGGGAATTGTGAAATTGATAAATTCTGTTTTAACATCATTCTTGATTCCAGCCAACCACTATAGATGGTAACCCGGTTAGATTTTCCTGGTTTTCCTGGCTAACCCAGTTAGTTTTTTTTACATGTTATCGTTAATTGGATAAACAAATTCTAAAAGAGTGTTAGCCTCTGTTTAAACTCTTCAGCATTTTATGGACTTGCTATAGAGAATAGCTCATTTGATTATGTAGGCTAGATTAATAACTAAGTAATAATTGGTACTCAAATAAAAAAACATAATTTACTCAGACTTACTTTTCCACAAAATAGCTTACCCAGGGCTCCCACGTCTGCCAGAAATGTATGGAATTAGAGTAGTGTCTGGAAATAGTCTGGATTTGGCAAAACTGTCTGGAAAATAGCTTGCTTAAGAAATTACAGAATATTTCCAGACAAGCTCTTTTATACTTTGCATATTCTTGTGACTTTAATTGACACTATTTGTTGAGCTTGCATCCAACCATCTGAACCATCTCAATCAACCCAATCAACCCAAAATAAATTTACTAACATTTTAAAGTTTTTTGTGCTTTTCTGGTTAACGGGGATTAGATTTTGTCTGGAAAAATATATGCCCTTTCAGCTGATTGTCTGGAAAAATAATATCAAATTCACTTTGGCAGTCTGGAAAATAATATCAATTTTATTGCTTTGTCTGGATTTTTGATTAAGACATGTCTGTGGAAACCCTGCTACCATAAAACCAATTAAATTCATTGAAGCAACTTAACATTATCACACACAAAGATCTCTACAACCATTAGATTCTTTTATTTTTTCTTGTGTCCAGATTTAAGATAAATTAATTGAAGCAGAATATAATTTCTGGAATTATAAATTTTTTAGGGATTTTCTAAAGACAGTGTTTGGTTGGCAGGAACAGCTGTTGCTTTGATCTTTAACTTGAATTATGATGTTAATGATGCTAGCATGGCTTTAAATCTGGTCAAATGTTTAGGTAGGTCAGGTTTACTGATATAAAGGTTGCTTGCTTGTTCCCCCATTTTTTCTGTTACACTAAATTAGCTGGTGATGTTACCTTATCAATTCATTCATATGGATGTGAATTTGATTGCATATTATATATAGCCAGGAGGTCCAGCATGGCAGTCTGACTGTCTAATGCTTCCTATTTTAGTTTGCATTCCTTGCATACAAACCCTCTAACGATTAACTAAGTACTTACTATTTAAAAAATATATTTAAAATTTAAAAATAAACATAGACCAATGTGCAGCTTTATTAAAGAAAATGTTTTAAATTAATTTATATATTTTTTCTTTTTTCTTTAGTGTGGAATACTACACACACCAAGCAACAACAATATTTCCTTGCATTTGGTTTAACAATAAATTTACCAGAAAAAGTAGCTAGTGTTTATGGTCAAATTAGTTTTATAAATGGTTTATTAAGTGTTGCACCCAAATGGTTATTAACTACCAAAATCGAGGTTCGTTTATTTATATTTAACATTTTCTTTGGTTTTTGATCATCAATTTGATAATTTTAAGCCGGAGCTTATCAATTTTTTTTAATACTATTTATTTGTCATATATATTAGAGGTACTAAGATGTTGTTTGAAACCTCCAACCTTTAGGCTAAAAGATATTTTGTGTGTGCTTTTGTGATTGTAGTCAAACTTGTTGCTTGATGTATTGTTGAAGATCATTCTCAATCAATGTTTGACTGTTCCTGATGCAACTTCCAAGTACCTTTGTTTCAAAAGTAAGTTTCGGCATGTTTCATTTAGGGCCTCTGCTGTTGTTATTATTAATATCTAATAGTTTATTTTTTAGATTTAGTAGACAGTATTAACTTAAAATGACATATTACAATCTAAACTTTGGTTGTCAATTTAATTTTTAATTAATTTAAATTTTTTCTATTTCATTTTCATTAGTTAGTTTAATGAATCTCAAAAATTATAAAAATGTTTTTTTAGCTGTGTACCAATGGGTGTGTTACTTAGCTTCTAATGATCGAATGAAACAATTAGTTGAATCACAAACAGCAGACCTCTTTATCGGCATGCAATCAAAGTTCATGAAAATTCTTCTAGAACTTGTAAGAAACCACATTGAAGACTTGGTAAGTGGGTTTGTAAAGATAAAATACATATGATATGACAGGGAGTCGGATGTAACAATAATGTTAATTTCTCATTCCATTTTTTGTTTCAGTTAGATGGAGTACCTGTGTATTCACAAAAGATTTTCGGGAAAATTTTACTTTTACATCAACAAGAATATCAATTAACTCATAAAGATATTAATATTAATCAGGTACATAATTTTAGAGTGTCTTTACAAAAAGAGTCCACTTGAAACGTTTGAAAAACCTTTTGATCCACTGGACTAATTACTTACTTTAATCAGTTTGTTATGTTTTTTCTGTATTTCAGAACTTTCTTATATCACTGGCAGAAACAATATTTTCACAAGGTTGGTTTATGAAAGGTAGATGGATGTTGTTGGCAGAACTCATTCCTTTCCTTCATATTGAAAATGTATGTGTAAGTTTGAGCATGGGGACATATTCAGTGATTTACGCTAGTTGGCTAGTAAGATAATTTAGAGTATTTTCATATAATCAAGAGGCTCCTAAGCTCAGTAATGGTATCTTGTATAGATAGCATAAACTGGGTAATTACCATATGTTTGATAATGCATTTAGAAATTGAAGGTGGCTTAAACAAGAGGAGAATAAATACATTTGATATTGTATTTATATATCTCCGAAAGTCTGATCCTTTTGTAGGACAGGTTTATAATATTTTCTGTACGTTTTCAGTTATTGAATATGAAAGAACATATAGCTGGTGACTTGGTTAAATGTCTTAATAGTAGCAGTTTACCTGCTGTGTCCAATGAAGTCTATCAAACCATACTCAAACACCTCAAGTAGGTATTGTTATATTTATTATTATTAAATTCTTTCAATTCTGATTTTTACAATAACTATAATGATGATTTGTGAAACACAGTGTTATTACATTCAAGATAAAAAAATCTTTTAAATCTTTGTTCAACTTTTTAAACTTTTTTTTTTATTCCTTTTTCAGAAAATCTGTTCCTAGCAAACAGGTGTGTTGATTAATGGTTTTGTTTTAAGATTTTGCCATAATGTTCTCCCCTTTTGTACCATTTAAGTGTCAGTGAGGATTGAAATTTCACTAATTTTCAAATGATATTCTAAGAATTGTGTTTGCTTCAAAACCATCAAAATTCTGATAAAAGGTTATGTCTGTCAGAAGTACAAAACTTTGGGAACCCAAATAACCAGTTTACACTTTCAAACGTTAAAACAATTGTGAATTAACTTCTTGAGGAGAACAAGCATTTTCAGAAACCATTGGCATTATTAATTTAAATTTTTTGTTCACTTATTTAGGACCTTATTAGTAATTGGGCAGAATTATTTGAGGACTTGATTATTAATAGTATGATAACTGATAAAATGTAAGAATACTCTTTATTTGCTTTTTTTTTATTCTCAAATCGTTAAAGCACATGTTTTTCTATTAATCCAGCTTGTTAACTTGTTATTTATTTATAACCTATATAAATTATTTATAACAGCCTTGTAATATAAAGGCTATTCACACTCGCTTTCTTTATTAAAGGTAGGTTTGTTCATTTTTATGATGTCATAGATCCTAGAAAATATCTACACATATATTCAAAAACACTCATTCCAAAAATGAAAATGAAAATGTCACAAACAGTTTCTGGGCCAAACAAACCAATCAGTAAATCAATTAAAACAGTACAATGACTTCAATCTTAATTTATTAATACTAAAATTTAAATACCTTCAGCTCTAACACCTTATCTGACAAAACTTAGTCAGACTTAAATGACTAAGTTTTGGCTAGTTGACAAAAAATTTTGTCTCATCCAAAAATGTCTAGTATCCCATCTAAAAATGTCTAGTATCCCCCCATATGATCAAAATATTATGGCTTCAAAAATTTCAAGAATGGACCAAATTTTTAGTCTGACAAAACTTTTAGTTGGACTTTATTGACTAAATTTTGGACTTCTTTTCGAACGTTAAGTTTTCGAAAAGAAATGGGGAAAAACAAAACAAAAAAAGTAATAAAAAATTAAGATTGTGGAAATCAGAAATAAAATATAAGACAGGTGGCATTTCTAAACAATAGGGATGTGGAAAATAGGAGTATAGTTTTGAGAATAGAGGCACCTTATCAGTATTCTTCCTTCCTATGTACAGTAACTTGTATACATCTACACAATAGAAACAAAATATGTAAAACCCTTCCATTCCTTTATGAAAAGGGTTTAGGAAAAGAGTTTATTTTCATTCTATATACTGTAGAAATATAAATTGTTATTTATGATTTACCCTCAAATATTGGATAATTACTTTTACTTTCTCTAATCTAATTTATATAACCTAATTAAATAAAAAAAAAATTTCTTGTTAGTTAAATTATTAAATTTCAGCAAATTATTTTTACATGTTAAATTATTAACTGGTGTAGTAATTGTTGATGATAAAATTTTAGCGATTATTGGGTTACACAAAATAAATTGTGTTACCAATTTCATATAATTTTTTTGCAGCATATTACGCCAAAACCTTGGACAATATTGGTTACCTTCAAGCTGTAATATCTTACCTGACTTTTTTGTTCATTTTGAAGAGAAGATTAAAGGTTTGAAGGACAATTGTTATTATTTACATTGTTACATTCTGTTGATCAAAGCAGCATGGCAAGCCGGCCACTTAAAAATGAAAGATTTATTAGAGGTACACAAAATTTTTAATTCCAAGACTAACATAAAAAGACTTATAGAAAAGGCATTTCATTCTCCCCAATTTATTTTTATAAGTATCACCTGTAGTATCTTTCTCACAAATGTTTTAATTCTCTACCCGTACATATATTCCATATCCAGCATTCTTTTTGTATGAGCTTATCAGCAAACTTATATTGAATTTTAGAGGGAAGTAACTTTAACAGAAGGATTAAGAAACATGGACATTGATTTACGCATCGAAACTTTTAATGTGGTTTGTACCAATACCAAAAAGACAGGTATAACAACTTCATGGTTATTATTGATTACCCTTGGTGGATTCATGCAGATTTATTTTTGAAAATTGAGTAGCAATATATATTGTTTGGGTTTAATTTTGTTATACTGTGTATTGTAGGATTCTAGTATTATTTTTTGTATTGATTAAGTTTGATTTATTACGAAATTTAACCACATAACTTATAAATAAGGTTGAACTATCACCTGTCAAGTGAGATGGATAACCTATTTACACTTTTTGGATTCTTTTCCTTTTTTTTTAGATCCATTTCCAGTATGGTTACAAGAACTCATCCTTGATTACATTAAAAACAATCAGAATTGTGATTCTTCAAAATTTCGTCAACAAATGTTTTCTGCATTGAAGAAACTGCTACTTAATGTTCGCGATAGCAGGTTTTTGTGTTATTAATTAAATGTTGTGAAAGAAACCTTATTTAATTGTCTTTTTTTTATGTTGTTATAGTTGTGAGGAATCCTCATTACAATAAGAACAAAAAGATTTCTAAAAACGAGATAAAGTAAATTTGCCTAATAATTTTGTCTTACAAAGCAATTTTCATTGTATTTTCAGTGCGACCATGCACCGAAACACTATAAAGAAAGAGAAAACAACAGGACCTGATGCTTTAACTGTTCATCTGTTAAACAAACAAATTGGTAAATCTTTGATGTCATTCTACTTCATTTGACTTCATTCCACATGCAGGAACAGTTGGCCATTTGAATGATAGAAGATTTCTACGAAATAGAATATTATCAGTGCAGATTTTGTTCTGTTTGTAAAAGTCAAATATTATTTTGAGCCTAATGCTATTTAAACAAGTACTGTTTAATTGAACCAATGTTTATTTAGATTTTGTTGAAAAGCTCTTTGGAATTGGCAAGAGCAGTCTTATACCAACAGCAGTTTTTCAACGGAAGAAAACAGGTATTCAAAATGATTAAGAGTGATTTCCACAGAGCTACATAAACATTGTTTTTGTTGTTCGGTTTTCATTCAATTAATAATCATCCATCTCTGAACTATCATTATCTTAATCGGGACACAAATTAAATTTCAATAATAAATTGTTATATTAACACCCTTTTAAATTGCTTAATTGTTAAATTTTAGGTTTACAAATCATTTCGCTGCTAACCGAGATATTTGTTTATGTAGAAGAAGCAAATCTGAGAAAGAAGGGGACACCACCAGGTCGGTAGAACCCCCGAAGTTATTGTTTATTGTATATAGATGTATTAAAATTCATATTAGTCACATAATTTGTTTATATAGCTAGTGTCTCCCTTTGGAAAATCATTGGACAATGTACCTTACTACAAGATCAAGTCAACTTGATCAAGTCAATATTATACGATTTTTTTTAACTTTAATTGAGCTGAGTGTTCTTGATAATTTATTTAGATTCGTGTCTTTCACTATTGAGATATGTCAACGAACAGTGTTCAGCAATTGGCCAGCCTAAATGGATGTTTTTGAAATCTATGTAAGTCCCTTGTTTAACCCTATATTGCTCTATGTGTTATACCTTTATGGATTTAGCTCCTGGAAATAAATGACTTTTCGCTCTCCACAAAATTTTCTTCCCTTAAGATAACTAATCACGATGCGCAACCTTTTAGGTGATTATCTTTGCAGAATGCCTGTTTAAATCATATATAACACATTTATATTAAACATTTTTCATTTTGTTCTTTTTAGAGATATTGATTTGATTTCCTGTCTAGAAGATAAACACGATGAAGTGAGTTATAGCTATAAATAATGTAAATGTTAGAGATGTGCGCATGCTTTGTAAATATACTCTACTTTAGTCTGGTATTTTCAAAATTGATTTGCGCGTAAAATTGTTTTATCACAAAAAATCGAAACTTTCATTATACTTCATCAATAAACCAAAAAAATTTTAATTTTTTGGCAAGTTACCAATTTTGTAAAAAAATAAATTCTCGAGTATGAATTATTTCTTGAAATGTTCCTTTATATCTGTTTAGATCAGAGAACTTGCATACAACATCCTCTGCTATCAACAATCAATATCAGGTGATGAATTTCTCAAAAACCATCAAATGTTTTCGAAGATTCTGGATGTGGCTTTGAACTTGATGTGCACTCCAAAATATCATGAAACCGAAAGTGCTGCTTCTATTTTCCGTTTCATCGCAAATAGGTAATGTAGCTGTTGTTAACATCATCTGGCAAAAAATTTACCACCTTTTTCAAAATTCAGCCAAATTTTAAAAAGAAACTACTAATTCAAGTTAATTTCAAAAGAATATTCATAACAAGTTGAAGAAATTAAGAAGGTATTTTCTGTGATTTCAAAGTAGATAGCTTGTTATAAAGATAGTTCCATTTTCCATATTCTAAAGTAAAGCTTCTTGATTTAGGGTTATACACAACAACCACCTTAGTAAAGCATTGCCACTCCTTCTCGAAGATAAATCACCACAAACTAATTCACCATGCCATTTATTGTTAGTTTTTTTGGTTAATCGAGGTAGGATAGCACTACAAAGCTCCTACCAAGATATGTTGGTGGCAGCAATTGAGCAACCCATATTCGGTATGTTTTAAGTTATCTACTTTTCAATCATCCGATTGAGTTGTATTCGATACGACGTACGACAAAAATCTTTGATCTCAATCTTAGGTTGGTCTTACTCTATCCTTATGCTACCCGGCATTCTTTTCAAATAAAATAAAAATCTCTTTCAGGGATATCAATTGCCATCTCCCAAGTCATGAAGTGCATTACAACGACTTCTATTGATATGGGTACATTGTCCAAAACTATAGCAGCATTGTTATCTTTTTGCCATGGCGTTACTGATATGATGACCAAATTACTATCTGGATTCTTGCTACCATATACAGAAAGCGAGAGGAAGCTCGAAGATAACCTTTCCCCGTCTTTTGCTGACATAGATGTTGCGTTAGATTTTGCGTTAAAATCCTGTCCTTCTTACTTCTCCATGGTCAACTTAGTCGGGCACTTGCATTGTCGTGAGCTCTTATCATCTTTCTGTTGGGTGAACTTGAAAGCTGTTAGCTTCATCATAGGTGAGCTAGGTGAACTTTGTCGTGTTTTCAAAACAAACTGTTTGATTTTGGAGAAAGGCGACATGGCCATTGTGGAAGATTTCTTCCAGAAGACTCTAATAAAATGCCGCCATAAAGGTGTCATCGAGAATTCCTTGGTTGCACTTACAAAATTCTGTCGTTCGGTAGCATCGATTCCATCACTGTGGAAAGAGATTACATCATGGTGTCAAAATGCATTGAAGACCTCCACCATTTCGACAGTTCATTCGTCGGTCACAAAGAGAAGGTAGATATTTACTTTTCCTAACTCAGTTTTATTCACATTTCCCTTATTTGCTCACGTGTATATAACGCAGCCAAATAGGATAGCCTTTGCATTAAAGTACACTCGAAATAATTTGAATTTGAATCATCTTAAATCACTTAGTAATTTTAATCGTAAAAGTTTTACGAGCCAGAAAATTAGGAAATATTTTCGATCAATTATATATATATATATTTTTCATTTACAAAAAAACAAAATTAGACATTTTACATGCTACCTGTCGATGTCTCCTGTAAACGTTGTTATGCAATTTTATTCTTTTAGTGCTGGCATACCAATGTTTGTACAAGCCATCCTTTCATCGGAGCCTTCCACCCACCAAAATACTCTCCTAAATGAATCCATCGAATACCTCTTTGAAATCGCATCAACACAATTACTTGAAGGAGATCTATCTTTCAATGATTTGTCTCAGTTCAACGCTATCAACATGCTGCGCGCCATATTCCATGATGCTTCATTAAACAACGCTGTTATGCAGTATGTAGAGCGTGGAGTTGTTTTGACCATCAACGGATTCTCCTCTCCTTCTTGGTCCATCCGGAATGCGTCGACACAGCTACTAAGCACCCTGGTATCACGAATGCTGGGGCAAAGATTGAGTCAAGAAGAGAGTAGCCAACAGAATACAAGTACTATAGATGTGTTTTTCTACCGTTATCCGAAACTGAGAACGTTGTTTCAGCAATGTCTGAGTGAACAAGCCAGCGTGATGAGTGATAATGTGTCCGAGACGAAGATATTACCACATCTCATTCCAGTATTGATATTTCTCTCAAAGTTGCGAGCCATTGAAAATGACGAATGCAAAAAGTAAGGGTCGTTTCCCTTGCAAACAGATTACTTAGTATAGAGGTGGATTATGCAAAACTGTCTTTTTAGAGTTATTATTTCATCAGTTTGCAAAAGATTATCATAATTATCAATATATTTTCTATCAAAAATACAATAACCAGAAGCTGCATTTTATTTAAAAAAAAATTTTCATTTTGAAAATGATCGTTTGGTAGTACCCTCGAAAATTTAGTAAATATTTTTAATAAAATGAAGCTTCTGGTTGTTGTATTTTTGATGAAAATATTTCGAATTGACATATTCAATATGTTTTCTCTGAATAAATTAACATAACATCGAATCGTTTTCATTTTTAGAATTTTTATGGATTTTCACATTCTCCTTATTCACCTCCAAACATCAAATGTGTTTACTATACGTGACTTAGTTGCAAATGCTATTATCTCTATCACACCACCTGGATGTCAAAAACAGATTGTCAATCATATATCCAACGTCTTAAGGGACGATTTTCCATCCAATAACGATGTGCATAGCTGTTATTTACTTTGTATAAAACTTCTCAGCTCTGTTGGATCTAATAATTCGATTCCCTTGGAGTTGTTGGCATTGTTTTCTAAGAAGGATAACCTACATTTCGAAGTTGATTATGTGACTCATAGCTTATTGATTGATCTTCTGGTTAAATTGGCGCAGATTTTGAAGAACAACGAACAAGCTATTAGTAATTTACAGCTTCATATCAAAATTGGTTTATCGGCTTTGCAAGAACAAGAAGGTTGTGTTATCGGACAGCCATTCTTAGAGAAATCGCTCGCTAAATCTGTAGCGCATTGTCTCCGATTTTGTTCAGGTAGGAACTAAAAATAAGTTTAAAGCGTCAATTACGTTTCCTTACACGTTCTCGATATAGCATTTACTTTTATTTTACTTACAGGCAAAGAGATGTTCGATACGATGAAACAAATCCTATCACCCTCTATCTGTGTTGATTTTACTGAAAACCTTCTTGAACTTCTGTCGACACACTACGCAGAATACGAATTAAGAATACAGAAGCAAATTATGAATTTTGTTGTGTTTATTTTCCATAAGGAGATTTCAGTTCACAAATCTCTTCAATTCTTCCTTCATTGCCCTACACACGAAATGCCAACATTGGATTTGAATAGACTCTGTTTCTTCTTAAATTCCAAGACGCGTTACACGGCTGTCATTTTACCGAATATTTGTAGAGTTATCTGCAACATGTCATCTCAAGATATTTTGGCGAAGGTCGAGTCTATAGACTTTAAACTAATTAGTCGTTTAGTTTATGATTACAGTCTGCCGAGTTGTGACGAGAACAAGCGAATGTCAGCTGCACACTCACTTGGTCTGCTTAGAGTTCTCCTAAGCAACGAGGAAGCAATAAAAAGATTATCAAAAAGCATCAAGTTGTAAGTGAAACGACTGTTTTGAATTTCTGTTGGGTTTTACTAATTTAGTGGATTTTATTTGTCTTTGGATAGGACTTAACTGATTCCAATAGTTTTCAGTAATGAACAATACCTTGCTACTTTTTGTTTTTAGTTTATGGTGGTCAATTTCCAATCTACTGCAAGATGAAGATGAAGATGTAAGAAACCGAACAACATCTAATTTGCAATTCGTTAATTATGTGGATCAGCCGCAACAGAGCAACGCCCGATGCAACACCCAATGCAATATTACACTAACAAATTTCTTTAGTTTACATGGAAAGTTTCCAGCTTGTAAACAATTATTCTTGGAATGGTTGATTGAGGTTTTGCTACAAATTGATGAAGAAAAATGTGTGAACGAGTTAGTAGATTGCAAATTAGATAATTTTTAACTTTAGAGAAACGGAAGAATAAGTTTAAATTGCAAGGGTTTTTGAATTCGACAATTCTATTAAGCATTAATATATTCAGAGTTTCTAATCTGATTCGAATGTCAATTATTTTTCTTCATGCTATATATACATAAGGTGTGCGGAATATGTAAGTGCTATTTTCCATTGCTATTACTGGTGTTCAAGGAAATATTTTCGTGGAAATTATGGCTTTCACTCACTGGATTACCTTCCAGTGCTCATTAACGTTTATTACCGGTTTTTTTTTTGTGCTTATAATTTTGAAACCTTTCAATGGGATTTCTACTTTAAAGTTGTTTTTGTTTTTAGAGATTTGATGTTGTTTGAACAAGAAGCTGATAATCTATATGCCGAAGGATTTGTGATTATCGATATTGTATGTCAAACTGTCAATGTAAGTTAATCTATTAACATAAAACCAATAAAACCTTTTTATTACCTATATTAGGAATAACTTGCAAATCAACTGAAAAAAATATTGGAATAATAGTCTTCAAAAGTCTTGAATTATTTAAAGTGTGTTCTTTAATTATTCCAGGAAATATTAACGGACGACCGTAACGTATTTTACTTCTCCAAAGTTCTTCAACAAATCCGAGAACTTCAAGCACAGATTACAGAAGTGAGGAATGCAAAACAAACTAAACCAATCAAAAGCATCCATGGTATTTATCGAGAACGCAACACGTTCTGTAAAGTATACAAATGTTTCAAACTGATGGAGGTAATGGCAAATGTTGATGAATTAAAGCGCTCTGCTGATTCGGACCATGTCCTTGAAGTAATGGAAAAGGTTTGTTAACGTTTGGCCTATTTATTTTCGTCTTTTTTTAAATACAATATATGTAATTTGCCAAAAATTTGAGAAACTTTGACTGGCTAAAAAGGCATTGAAGGAGGAATACACCAGGAAACCTAAACCTTGCTAACAGCAAAAAAAATTTTTTTAGAAATTAATTTTAGCAAAGCTTAATGCACCTGTAGTTAGTTATTATTATTTTTTTTTTTAGTTCTCGTCAATCCCTTCTATAAAAATTTCCATTGAAACCATAAAGAAAAAACAAAAGGATCAGTGAGTGTATTTATGAGAAGGAAATAATAATTTTAACATATAAATACGAGATCTACCTGTAAATCAAAATTTCATTGTAATTTCGCGAGGTCTAGTTTCCAGGTCAGATTAGGGGTTCATTCCAATATTGGTATTAAATTAGCTATGATATGATATACCGCTTTACCTATAGCAGGCACGTATTTAGGCATAGTCAAACATCTGGGAAGGAGATTATTTCTTACTTAGAATGCCATTATTGTTGATATTATTCTCCTCCGTAGAGTTTTGATTAGTTGCGTTTTTGTACACCACTCTATAAATTTAGATATGATCGTAATTTCGCGAGGTATAGTTTCCAGGTTGAAGGGAGTTTGTTTGATGTTTCGTATTGTCATTATGATTATTATTGTTATTATTTTGGTACTTAGTACTTTAATCTAGTTTCCATCCTTTCTAGACAATTCAAAAGTTTCATTTGATTTCATAAGAATACTATGTTCTTGATTCAATACACTTTGGTCTTTATATCATTCTTCATGGTTTTGAAAAACTTCAATTTAACGTGTAGTTAATGTGTGTTAATGCGTCGACTTGTTCTTTTCTCCTGAATGTAACATCATAAAGAGAATATTAAATGTTTTCATTGAGTCACTATTTTTACTCTTTTTTTCGTTTTTCTTTTGTTGTTGTTTTTACGTTCATGCGTCATATTTTCTCGTTACTAATTCCTTTCGAAGTATGGTCTTTAAATACAATTCCAATTTCCGATTTTTAGATCATCTACTAAATTTTACTTTTATAAACGTACCTTTGTTTTCTGATACTTATGTACCCGCACTTTTCCAACTATTTTACAAGGTAAACAACACCTGGAATGTTTGATTAACATGCTTCTTTATTTTACACCTAGCTAGGTAACTTTGTCATACAAAAGTGTTTTCCAAACGGTAAAATTAAAATTCTGTGGCTTATGGGGTCAAGAAAGGGAGGATAACGAGAGGCAAGAGAACGCGCAGCAAGTCTAAGAGGCACTGGACTAGCAGAACTCGGGAACTTATCATACTAGTAGAACCAAAACGACGCTTTGCAGGGAAAAGGAAAAATACTGACTTCGCCCCTGAGCAACCCTGATGTGTACATTATAAATGTCTTCAACCCACCTAGCCTAGTGTTAGGATTATTCGAAATAAAAATCTTAAAAGTTTGATCGTAAGCATACCATTTAATGATTGGTATTTAATTAATTTGATTGGTGGAATGTCCTTGAAAAATAATCGTGGCTTGGATAAACAAGCTCCAAGCATATATGCAGATCGAAAGCTTTTTTTCTGTTAGAATTAAAATTCCTGACAATTATTCTGTGAGATAAAGATTCAGAATTCTCTAATGATTTGATGAATGAATTCGCCGACTCTGAGGGATTGTTAGGCAGCAAAAGATCAAAACTTTATGAACTCATCGGGAAATATCCGTTCCAATACAGCCGATGGTATAACGGGCATTGACTGGCCAGAACTCTGGACACTAGCCGTATCATCAACTTATTGATCATCATTTTCAACAACACATGGAAAGTGGACAGCCTACAGATATAGGGTTTCCCTGTTAAACGAATTCCATTCCTCTAGCGACTTACATACTGGATCCTTCAGCAGGTGATGATGAGTGGGAGGGTGAATGTGAAAGGTTAGCAGTATTTTTATGCAGTTTTTTTTCTTTACTACATCCTTGATAGCAGTCCGAACATTAACCAAAGCAATTAGAAAGTAGCTATTTTTAGTAAAAATTTAAATCATTGTTATTACCTTAAGAGAAGAAATTTTCGCGGTTTTGGCCTAATTCGCGAAATTTCTTCCGCGAAACGCGTCAAAATAGCCCATCCGCGAAATTTAATTTTATTTTTATATTCCACTGTTTAGTTTGAAAGACTTAAAAAGAAGAGTATGGTTATTGAAACTGATCTATTTATTGTGTTAAATTTTTTTTCTGAAAACTGCTCATCCGCGAAATTAAATTTCGTGAAATTCTCCAATTTCGACTCTCTCATCC
>JAUEKX010301858.1:6992-21105 GCA_031834005.1 Dendronotus venustus
CTTTTAACCTGTGTGTGTCGTTGGTTGGCATTGTTTTTGTTGTTGAACTAGACTATTGTAAAGATGCTTTGTTTATTCATGTCGATTGTCCCTGTATCTATCCATAGATGATGTGATAAGACTGCAGTCCGTGTTAGACTGTGCTCAACGCCACATCCACAGTTCGTCCCAGCTCTTCCGTCTAGCCCAAGATACTTTCAAAATAGCCACCCCTCCGGATGGACCCAAATATATTCCTGCCCTTAAAGCCGCCTTTGAGCTAGGTCTTCAGGTAAACAGATTGTAATATTGTACAGTGCATGCCGCCAAAACGCACGGTCACCTGTAGGCTCTATTAGCGTGTGTTTAGACGAAGCGTGCATTTAAGCGAAGCGTTTATACGTGACTTTTATTATAGGACAAAATCCCGTCAGACCAGTGTTGCGTGTATTTAGGCGAATCGTGCTTTTAGGCGGCATGCACTGTACCTACTCGTTCTATATGGAATGTCCCAACCACCATAAACATCCAACTATACTATACTATCAGTGGGGTTTTATTCACAATTCTCATAATTGCTGTTCTACCTGAGAAATGACTCCTTTTTGTCAGTGGTGGTATGGAAGATGATAGACTTCCATGATACTACACTCTAGAACAGTTTATTTGGGGGATGGAAACATTAATTCAATGAAAAGGGAGTTAAATCACTGAAACTGTTAGAAATACAATTTTAAAAAGGAGGTTCCACTTTAGATATTATAAAAGATTTTAGATTTTGATTTTAAAAATTAATGTTCCTCAGGTAATGCGAATGACTCTGATGACCCTGAATTGGCGAAGGCGAGAAATGGTGAGATGGATCGTTACCTGTGCCACTGAAGTTGGAGTGGATGCACTGCTTTCCATCATGAGGTCATGGTATCAGTATTTCGCTCCTGTTGAAGCCTCAGGTAAGCGCATCTATATCAGTCCCAAAATCTTCAATACTGAGATGTCGTTTCATGCATATTGATATCAGACAGTTGTGGTGTGCTTCTATCTTTCTTTCTTATGAGTATGAGTAACATGAAATTTTGCGAAGTAATATACCATTGATTTTTTAAAGAAAGGAAATATGATTCTTCACTATTGTGAATAATAAAATCATTTTCAGCTCTTTATAAAGATTTATATCTCACCAAGAAAATGATTTCTTAAAACTGAACAGACAGGTCTCCAATAATGTTTTTAACTGTTACATATCTGTTTGAGGACACTATATTTGCCTTTCTGGAGAAGCAATTTGGCAATTCTTTTTCTTTTCTTTTCCAAGCTTCTTTATGCTTTTACAACAAAGCTACATCATTAAGAATGTAATTGTACTTGGGTGTTTATGTATCTTCATCTGCCATATGCTCATCGGGGATGACAAGATATAGTCGTAGTTGTAGTGTTAGGTGTATCTTCAAATGTTACACTTGTTTTATTTTTTTTCATCTTTCATTTTCAGGTACGGTCGCAATGACAGTTATGTCCCCTGCAACAATGATGCAGCTGAATGCCTCGTTTGCCCAGCAGGAGGAGCTCACCCAGTGTGCTCGTACCTTAGCTCTACAGTGTGCTAAGAGAGACCCTCAAAATTGTGCCCTATGTGCTCTCAACCTCTGTGAAAAAGACAGTATTGCATTTGAACACGCATACCAGATCGTCGTGGAAGCCGCTTCTCGTGTCATGAACTCCAGTCAGCTTTTCACTATTGCTCGGTACATGGAGCACCGTGGCCACCGAACGCAAGCATTCCGCCTGGCTCTCCTGGCCATGAAAGGGTTGCATGTGGCCTACAACCAGGATTCCCATCCTGCCATCTCAGACATTCACTGGGTCTGCGCTCTTTCTCACTCACTCGGCAGATCAGAGCTTGCCAATGTCGTTCCTATTTTAGTCAAGAACATCCAGTGTGCAACAGTGCTGGCCGACATTCTCCGACGGTGCACAATCACCGCTCCAGGAATGGGATGCATGGACGGCAAGCGTAGAACTCTCAAATTGCTCAGTTACGACAAAGCTCCTCTCAAACAGCTCATGGACTCTACAATATTGGCTTACGTTCACACTACGCATTCAAAATTATCTCACATTAGCCCTCGTCACTATGCCGATTTCATAGAATACCTCGCCAAAGCCCGGGAGACTTTTCTTCTGTCTCATGATGGTCACATTCAGTTTGCTCAGCTCATAGAAAATATGAAACTCGTGTACAAAGGGAAAAAGAAATTAATGGCTTTAATTCATGAACGATTTGGTTTATAGTACACTTTGAATTTCTAGGATATTGAATCAAACTCAAGGCTGTCAGAACAGTCCCATAAAGAATGTTAATGAGCAATCCAGGACTAAATAATGAAATTGTGGATTCTTCTCTGAAGGAAGCAGTCAATTATTAGAGCCACAAGTTACACTCCAATTGGATCAATTCCTATTGCTTGTGTCTGGTTGGTAAAAAGGCATTGGTTGATTTGGAGGAGATAACTCACAATGAGAATATCATTTGGAAGGTACCAAAACACATGCTGGTTCTGTTGTGTGCAAGTATTTGAATGCTTTCTTTTTCCCTCCTGTGTATTTCAGATGTGGGGGACACCTTTGGTATTTATGTGAAGAAATAGAATTCATTCAGATTTGTGCATATGCATGGCTTTGGCGTACGTGTGACATGTTCCTACTGTCAAGTAAAAGCATTTATGTCCATTTGGTTGAATTGGTTGGAAAGTCATCACTATTTATAAGGTTCTTTTACTTAAACTTCAGTCTTTTAAGTTTTCCTTTTGTAGTCCTTACAATTTTTATCTCGCAATATCGATGGATGGCTGAAAGGAACTGTCACATCTTTATTGGAATTGGAAAAGAAGAAGACTTTGACCGATGTAGAAAACGATTAAACTATCGGAATGGCAAAGCAACATGCCATCCATTTTTGTGTGGTAGAAAATAATATAATGAACGGGAAGCGGTCGAGTAGTGACTAGTATAATAAATGCCAATGTGATAACCTGCAATGATTTGTGATTGAAAACAATAATGATCTGGGTGATCAGCAGGGCTAGGAAAAATAGGGTCGACTAGGGATTGAATTTTATTTTTGTACAACTTTGATAGCATCCATCTTCATGAAATCTTTTCAGGTTTTAACTTAACACATTTGGTGATTATTAATTCCTATGTTAAGACTTTCTGGTAAAGAATTCCAATATTGTTTATTATTGTTATCATTATTATAATAATAATAGTATTGATGTTTCAGCAATTTCGGGGGAGAGATCTGAGACATCATTATCTAAAATCTTTGAAATATCTTTCCTTCTTTTTTTCTTTTTTGTTACTATATTTTACCTCATTAGTTAAATGTTTTGCATTTGGTTTTGATTAAGATTAGAGGATAAATGTATAGTGCTTAATGATATTGTACAACTCAAGTGCCATACAGTATTGAAGCAAAAGCCTGCGTATTTTACCAAAGACTATCACTACTACAGCCAGTGAAATGGGAGATATTGAATGTCACTTCAGCAATAATCTTTTTTATGAATAAAGAGCCTGCAGTGTAGGTTCTATTCATTTTTACATCGTAATGAGAGGCAACACAAAGTAGGCGACTTAAAAATTTGTTTGGTTAGCAGCTGAGTAATGCACCTAGTGTATTGCTCATAGCACCAACAAGGATGGGCACAGTGGGCTGATCACCTGCTTGCCGTAGTATTTCCCAGCTCTGTGTTTTGTCAGAGGTGGTATTGGGTATCTCTCCCATTCACCATTTAAAATGGATCTGGGTGCCGACACTGCTAACGCGGTATAAGGCATGGATAACAAAACAAAAACAATTAATGAATTAAAGTAAAAGAGATAATTAGTAACATGGATTAATGTTAAACAGCACAATTGATCACACATTTTAGAATATGAGTCCGCTTTTCTAATTAGTGCTCTGTTAAGTCTCTTCATAGTATTTTCCAAGTTCAATGCAAGTTTTGGACTGGTTCTCAAACTCTCCAGATTCCAACTTGATGTCTGTGATATTTATTCTTGTGTGGAAGAAATGAATTTCCTGACATTTGTTTGAACACTGAACTTTTACTTTTAGAAATGCTTTCTTCAGTGAATCGACTCATTTGGGATACAATGCCATTGCCAGTTTATAGTTGTATCCTTGGATGCCGACATGAGTATCACATTCTTGCACAAAAAAGGAGGAAGCTTATTGCTAATACCTGCAAATAATTAACATAAAACTGTCACTGTTGAGTATCAATCAGCAATCAATTATTACACATAATATATAAAGATTGTAATATCATTTCATTATGTGTGTTTATTTCAGTTCTACCTTTTCCCTACTAAAATGGTTAATGATAATTATTAATTCTATATCTTGAATGATAAAAGCAATGATTTGAGTTATATTTTTTTTAATTCAGATATTTTTTCCCTTACATTTCTACCTCAAATTCCATATTGATCTGCAACCGTCATGCATCTCAGTCTGACACCATCCTGCTTTTTCAAAGGATTCAAAATTATGTTTCCAAATATTATGTGTTGCTGTATGAGTGGGTGGATGTTTTGTGTTGTTCAGTTATATTATGTAAAATTTGCTTTTTGTCTTTCGTTGTGTATGTATTGTATTTTTCTTTTCAGTAACTAGCATTTAAAGTTTATATTGTTTTCATGGAAGAATTTTGTTAACATTGTATTGCATATATGTCATCTGTTTTATCCACCCTGATATTTTCAAAAACAAATGTTACTCACAGCAGCTCCTGATCAAGTACCTCAAGGGACCAATTTTTAACATGTGTTTTGTTCCGCGATAATCAGAATATAGGGTTTTGTTCCTTTGATTTGTGTGTGTGTTATGCTTGCTAAGCGTACGCCGTAGAATCTGACAATGATGTATGTATTTTCAGTGATAAGTAGTAAGACTTATTGCAAATAAACAAACAAAGCAATAGCTGCAGCTCCTTTTTTTTTTCTCCTTACATGAAATTTTCTTGATTTTTTATATTTTTTATTATTTATTTTTTTGTGATTAAAGCACAACACTAATGCTAATTGATAATGATTGAATGGTGGAATTGACTTTTATTTGTTTTTTGGGCAGTTTTATGACTAGGGATCTGCATAACATGAAAATGTCAGTATCCCGTGGACATTTTTCCAGGCTCAATTATTCTCAGTATCTACCCTATTTCATGACCACTCATCCTGTAATTCACTTTCTTGTTGTCAACTGTTTGTTTGAGTTTTTATATTGATGATGATAGATACTCAAGAACACTGTCGAGTGAAATGGATTGCTAGCCTCACCTTTTTAGAAAATATCTTTAAAAAGTGATGTTTGATTTTCTTCGGCTGTCGAGCTCTGTGAATTTTTTGTTGTGATTATTTGATTTTATTACTACATTGAATCTGAACATTGTGTTGTTTGTATTTATCACACCTATAAAATGGGAGGAAGGAAGTTTGTAATGATAATTAGAGTTGAATGAAAATGACAATTCTGTTTTGTACACAACATGCCAGATATTGATAATATGAATTATTTGAACGTATTTTGTTGTTTTTACTTTTTGTTTTGTTTCTAGTTTAATGGCAATCATCACGTTATGTCAACAATCATAATATTTTGAAGAATCCTTTACGGACCATTACCCGTAACGATATGATTAATTGTTTTTGTTATTTGTTGGTGTTGTTTTGTTTTTATTTTCTAGCTTGATCTTGAAGGGATCAAATTAACACAAGTGAGTCAATTTATAGCTTGCTGCTTGAAATAAAAACCAAAATAGGCTCATATATAATAATTCCAGTAAACAAACAAATAAAATCTCAACGTGATAGCCAAAAAGATTTCTTAATTCCAATCAATCTTATGCGAGCTTTCAGTGCCGTGGTGGGACATCGTCGTCAATAATTTTTTTAGTGTAAATCCATTAAATGTGAAGTTATCATCTTTTACTTTTATTACATCAATCTTGTTAATGTGGATTTTGAGAGATTAAATGTAATAGTAATAGCATCCTACATATTAATGATGTTAAATAAACATTCCTTTACTCAAAAAAATAACCCACAGTTATAGGAGGGGTTATTTTTCAAGAATATTATAATAACAAGTAAATTGATACCTCTGTCTTATTCTTGGTCTTAGTATGAGGGGTCCCTCTAAATCAGATAAGTGATGATAAAAACAAGACAAAACTCAACTAAAACTGTTGACCTGTCGGTTTATAGCCCAGTAATAACTGCAACAAACTATTTGGACGAAAAGTGTCACTAAAAACTTGGGGGACAGCTCCAATCTTACCAAACCAAATAATACTTATTATTTACAATAATTGTTTTTATGCGAAGACATTCTCGACAAAATTACTTCATCACTACACTTCCCAGCAATGGGTCTTTCAATATATGTGTGCAACATTTAGATCTTTCATGCTTGAATTTTAATCCAAATGGTATTTTGATATATATACGTATCTGTCAGGGATTGTTTTCACCTCATATGTGTAAATTAACCACCCACATATTCGCTCATTCAGTGTTTCAATCATCCACTCAGTTTCCAATTATATATATATATATATATATATACACATGTATATCATTCTTCCATACATTTTATAGAAATATTTTCACTTTTTGTTGTAACTAGTCATCTCACATTTATTCAAAATCTAGCATTCTGACTGAATTGGATTTTTGATATTTGAATTATTTTTTTCCTTGCATGACCGTATAATGTATAATCATCACTTTATATCAATATATATACATTACATACCATTTCATGATATCATTTTATTCATTCAAAAAAGGTCTGATTTCAGGAATTCAGCAATGATATTTTGATGCCTCTGTGGAATCCTTGTATGTTCCATGTCATTGACACTAGTTTACACAGCAATGTCCTCATGACTTCAAAGACCACAGATTACTGGGGTTGTTTGTTTTATCAAGATCATGAAGACTGACTAAGAATTTAACTCTTTGAAGGACTATCATCTTTTTATTCGGTTTTTCTGATTTCCCCCCGCATTTTATTTTTCAATACTGTTGATGGACAATCTGTTTCTTTGATAACTTATTTTCTTTGTTATTAGTTAACTTTGATTTGTGATAAACCCACAGGGATCCTAATTTTTTTCATTTTAGTTTCTAATGATTTTATTTTCCTGCTTTGTCTTGTATCCCCTTTTCTTCCTCTGTATCTAATCTGCTGCCTTTTTCTTTCATGTTGTTTCTTCTCTTTGCAAATTCACTACTTTATTTAGATGCAATAAATAGTAAATGAGAATATATATCTGAATATGGCTGTAATGTGCTCTCATATTATAATTCGTTTGACAAACACTCACTAAGACTATTTTGACATGTCATGGTCTTCTGTTGACTATATTTTGTCAAAACTTTTATCTCAATGTCAAACGCTGTCGCACCACTTGATTTAGATTTGTACAAATCTTTACACTAAGTAAGAATTTAGACTAGTAAAGACAAACATTCACAACTGATATTATGATTTGTGGTAAGAGTTGTAATTTTTAAGTTGCTTTCTTAAAGATAGATTTTATTGTTGTATTTGATCATAACAAGAACATTTTACTTGGTTTGGTCAGTTTGGGGTTTTTTTTCATTTTAATTTCCGAGTTTTAATAAATCCATTGTTCTAATGAATACTGAATTTTGCTGACTTGGCAACTGAAAGAAAATTGACGTTGGCAAGTCCTTCCAAAAATACAAGATCTGTGTAATGGTTTCAAGCAATCATTTCCCTTTCACTGTTATTTTTGCCCTTTTTACTTATCCTTTCCCAATATTTTTTATTGTAATTCAAATTTGAAAGTGTGATTTTTCTATCTTTCTTTCACTATTTTGTTCTCTTCGTAAAAGAGTTGACCTAAATTATTGTGAAAGTGTGTCTACTATATTTTCTCTAATAGGATGTTTGTCAAATATTAAACGCTTTCACTTCATTTTTATGCTTATTGATTCGTATTCAATGAAGTAACAGATAAAAGTTAATTGATAATATTTTCCATCTTCTACCATGATTTTAAACATTCATTTTTGTTATATTTTAGATACCATTAATTTATTATTTTGCCAAAAGGAATGCAAGAAGTAATTCTAAGCTTTTATCAGTTTTCAAATTTTTCGTCTAAAAGTTTTAAAACTTAAATAATTTCCTTCTCTTCTTGTCGCAGAAATTCTGTAGTAAAAGATTATATTATATATACAGTAGAACTTTGAATTCTGGAATTTTGGTGACTCCCATTTACCAGGTCCTAAAAGATTTATTCAATAAACCCCGCCCCACAACTTACCCAAGGTATTAACGTCTTTTTAAAAATATTTTAATTGAAAACAATATTTATATGATGACTCTCTTTGAACTTACACTTTTTATTTCATACATTAACAGTAACAGATACCTTGCCTCTTGCATATTATATATTTATTCTTTTAGTCCTTGTTTCTTGACTAGATCTAGAATTCAAGTTCATAAAAACTGTATTTAAAAAATCAAAGCAATAGGGACATTATTGTATTGTATCATTAATATTTCTCTTGTGAATGAAAGAATGTTCCACTTTCGCATTAACTAATGTTAACCCTCTATTAGAACCAACAAAATAAAGACAAAAACCTGTCTCTTGTTAGTTTCTTTTTGCCCTGATATCAAGATCTTTTGGCCATGTCAAAACTTCAAACAATGAACAAACCGGTTTCTTTTTTCCAGTTAGGTGCCAATCAGAAGTTAGAATTTCTGTCCTGTCCCCTTTTTAAAAAAGTTTTGACATACTGTTTGTCATTTTTATATCAATTAAATAGTGTACTTATGGTTTTACGACGAAGGTAGAGATCTAGGATTTATGTCCATTTTTTGAAAATATATACAAGTCAGAATGGAAGTTTTTATTCACACAAGTATCCCTCTCTTTTGAGTTCCATTCCAGATTATGTATTTTCAATTCACAAATTCTTATGTCAGCTTTTCACTTCATTTTTGCCTTGAATGAATAATTCTATTGAGTTTGAATGAATGTTTTTTTTAAATCAAGTAACCTGTCACAATTCACCTCCTTCTAAGTCCTCATTTCAAGATCCATGCAAACATTATGTCAAGTATCATCATCATATTATGCATTCAACTTTGAGACAAAAGAGAAATGTTTATTCTCTTCGATTAATGTGTCACTTCAATATTCCATGTGAAAATCATTTATTTTACTAAGAAAATACAAGTTTTGATGCAAATTTTCACACTTAAAAGCATATTTTATGGCGAATGGTAAGATGAAATTTATTAATGTGTATGAAATAAAATGGTCCTAAATATACCTGTGCTTTACTTGTATTTTTGTCTTGCTCTTTCCGTTTTCTTTTTCGTCAGTATCATTCATTATCAAGTTTGTTGGGTTTTTTTTAAAGTATTTGTTTCTTAATCATTATTATGGGTCAGAGTCTTCAATCATGTCTGGGTACGTTGAATCCTAAGGAAGGACTTCACACAATTTTCCTAATTTTACACAAGCGTCAAGTACACATAATATGAGAGTTATTGAAGAAATCTGCTGTAGACTAACATCTTTCAAGAATGAGTAAGAGGCAGTCTTCATTTATTGTTCGCTATACAGTATTGAAACTGGCGGGATAGCTCCCTGGTCCTTTGATTTTAATCTATTGGCTTACTTAGCATTATTTCACTTTTTCAACAGTAGTCCAGTATGGAGCTGATTCAAACTAAAGTTTTTCAATAAGGCATAAGTTGTTCAGTGAAGGGGTTATATAGTATTAAGAACTTCTTGGTTCAGTGTCATTTTCCCAGTCTTGATTATTTCAAACGCAAAATGGGGAAACGTTCTCAGACGAAAAAGACTCCAAGAGCATTGGAATTGGACATTTATAACGTTATTCGTTATTCCAAGCTACATTGTATGTGTTGAACATAACAGAGGACCCAGGAACACTTTCAATCAACAAAAGCAGGGCGGGGAAATCGAATAGTAGTAATAATGCTGACTGCATCTATCCTGTGTGTTCTCTCAAATTGTATCTGGGTGGGCCCTACAGATAATCGTCACACTAAGACGGTCTCTCAAGTCAACATCTTGCATGTCTTGCATCCATCCAACCGAGTAATCAACTATCGGTTTCAAATAGCAAAGGAAAAGAGCCCATTGCATTGTCATTTACATTATCTTCACAAAGGCACAAATTATGGAGAGGATGATTAGTCTGATATGATGATAATATTAGGTAATATTACAGTGCTGCTGTATTCCCTTTTAATCTATTATATCAATAATAACCATAAGTCATAGATGCCCAGCTGATTGGGGAAAACGGGATGGGGAGTCTTAGGTACAAAATCTATCATTATGCATAATGTTTTAGTTTTAGTACAGTGAGTTGATCGCCTACTTGCCGTAACTGCTGATCCATAGTATTTCCCGTCTCTGTGTTTTGTCGAAGGTGGTTATTGGGGCATCTACCCCATTCACCATTTAAACGTACACGCAGAGTGGGCGCTGCTTGGAGGCCACAAAAAGTGGAGAGCAAGGGGCATGCAACGGAAGGGGCGAGCATGTGGCTTGGAGGAGACAGAGTGGAAGCCACTCCAAGGAGCTTGGTGCCGACACTGCAAAAGCGGTATAAGGCATTGGATAACAATAACAAACACAAGCAACAGTTTTAGTTTGTAGAAGTACACGAATTACGGTACCCTATCGTGTTTGCGCTCATACGGGTTCCTCTAAAGGGCGTGAATCGCAATGCTGCTCTGTGGTTTTCTGAAAGTGCGCCCAAACCGTCCCCACTTTCAATTCTTTATGTGAAGTCCTATGGGAGTTTGCCCTGATTTATTTCCACACATGTCTTCATTGGTGGTTTGTTATGACCATTTGAGATGCAAAGTCTGTGACAATGTATGTAGTCTTTTAAAGGATTGTTTGGGGGATCTCCGTGTCTCTCCATAGGCATAGCAAAGAGACTAGATACTATTAGTATCTAGTCTCTTTGGGCATAGACTTCGCATTTGCATTGAATAAATGATAAACATTCATATAGCGCTTATCCACGATCTCCATCATGCCCTAAGCCACAAGCCCTTTGCAATGTTCAATTTACCCCCATAGCAAACCAATAATTCCTTCTCAACCCCCCGGGAAGCATATAGTGCGAGCCGCTGTTGGAAGCGCGTCGACAGTAGCATTCAAACAAGATCCATCACTGTCCATAGCCAGGTATACTCATTTACACATGAGTTGAATGCGGTAAATATGGACTAAGTGCCTTACACAATTACACACACCCGCCAGCTCTCGGTTCGGTTTCGACAATTCAGGACAACGCTCAGATAAAAACCCATCCAGTTTCTGACCAGGTCCACTGGTGCTTGACACACTGTTTTGGTTCATGTGACAAACCGTTCAGCCACCGACGCCACTGACGCTTTCGCGATTCGGAGAGCTATGTCAGGAAGCTCCTGATGGGGTTTCTCATGCTGGACAGGTCCAAGGAGAGAGGCCAGACTAATTGGACAAACAACAACCAACGGGTAGGCGAGACTCGGCAGCTTGGGGGAGCCGTTTGCCGAGGAGTGAATCTCCCAACTATACAATCTATTTTACAATCGTATTCTGGCCATCCAAGTCTGGGGTTAGGTATATGGTTAGCAACTCCAGCCTGAGGGAAACATAAGTTGGATTTATTGTTCAAACGACGTTGTCTCGGCTGTGTCTTAGCAGACCATGATCAAAGAGATACTATTATTCATTGCCAAGATCGATCTGGGCAAGCAGCAGAAGAGAAACGTAATGAGTAACGAGTGCCCCGCCTACTGCCAATTTCCGTTTAACAGTCACGGGGTTTGATACATATTAATATTATTATTATTATTTGGAATTCAAAAAAAGAGAAATACGCATAATTTATAAAAATGAAATTAATTTCTATGCTTTTAAAATATTTATAAATTATATTTTATTATACTATACTTACCACGTAGTTTAGGATATTTAGAGCGGAGTTGCAATGACGGAAGAACGGGAAGCTGCTCTAGTTACGAGGTTACGGCCCCTTTACACCCCCAGTTCATTTAGGTGGTCGATCTATAGTTATTGTTAGAAAAAAATGTCTCTAAAAGAAAAGGAAAGACGTAAAGATCAACAAGATAAATTTCAAGCAATCCTATCTGCCCTTTTGAAGGATGAGGATAACAAATATTGTGTAGACTGCGACGCGAAAGGTGAGTAAGCTACGAAGAAATGAAGTGTTCAGTCTGATTATTTTCTCACTGTTATTCTACACTCGGTGTTATCTGTAGAGTTTTTAATTATCTAGGACTTCTAAATAGACTAATAGATACGTAACAAAAGAGAAATTATATATTTTTCAAATCTGTATGATAAAAACTTTGATTTTCCAGTTCATAAAAAATGATCAAATCAAACTGACATGAACTTGAACAAGTGAATCAAGAAAAGGCCTTTTCCACTCATTACGACTAAGCTTGTGACTTGTGTTTGTTTGTGTTTGTTTTGAAATAACACATGGTCTATCTAATTGCGTCGTTATATAGTTGAGTTTTACTTTAAGACTATCAGTCACTAGAAGTGAGTCTAAGAAATGACACATCACTTTATGTTATCAGTCGGATGGACAACATTTTGTATGATTTTAATCTTTTAGTTTGTTTGGGTTTTTTTTAGGGAAGGGCAGCTGTTGATATATGTGCATAGGTTTTAACACATCATAGGTTATGTGACAAAGTCATAAAGATCTAGACCTTTTTTTAGGACTTAACTTCTCATCGTCAATGATAAAGGCTTGTGATACGTTCTACCCTAATGAGAATCTGCGACCTCGATGTTTCCGGCGATCAAAAAGAAAACACTAAGTTACTAAAACTCTCTTCAAAAACACAAAAAATGTAAGATTTCGTGAATATGAATCATTAAAAACATTATTTTTAAAAGTTTGATAAAAACCCACCTCTGTATCATCTTTTGAAAAACTACACACAGCCGAATCAAAACTAAAACGAGTGCTTCTAAGACTTCTAAAATCAAGTTTTCCGGTTATTCGTCTTTCATGTCTGTTTCAAATCATTAATCTAGACTCCCTCCTAAGATTAAATGGAAAACCCGTGCGATTTCGCTTCATTAAAGGGCCGGAAGCTGCAACAAACCAAACAAAGGTGAAAATCAGGAAAATCTGTGTGTAGATAAAGCTAACGCTCGACAATGAATGGTCTAAAAAAATCTCTTATAGTCATTCTTGAGCTTCAGTAGTGTTTATGATGCAAGATTATTTATTTATCAGCAAATAAAAAAAGATTCTTTGTGATTAAGTTATAATATTTTTATTTCATGAAGGTTGTTTTTATAGAAAGAAGCTCAGATTCACATTTGAGTAGAATGTTTCTTATATCAACCCTAGGTGCCAGGCTTTTGTCAAAACCTGTATCTTCAACAAGCCGACTGCCTGTAAAGGATGGTCCATAAAATGAGTGGGGTAGGATTATGACTTTTAAGAATCTTAAACTGCATTGACCCGGGTCTGTATTGAAAAGATGCATCTTTTTATATTTATCTATTTTTGTTCAAGAGTATCATGATTATTTTTCAAACATTTTTGTTTCAGGTCCAAGATGGGCTTCCTGGAATTTGGGAATTTTCATGTGTATACGATGTGCTGGCATTCATCGCAATCTTGGCGTACATATAACCAGAGTAAAGTCTGTAAATCTAGACACATGGACTCCAGAGCAAGTTGCAGTATGTATTTTTCATTTTCTAATTTTATCCCAAGCAATGAAGCTGAACATAATATTCTTAAAAGTGTACCATAAGAATTCATTCTGGCATAGTCTTTCATGAAAGACAGAATTATGCCCTTCTTCTCTGTGTTACTAAAGGTGTTTGCCATTGATCTCAGTCTTCGGGCGTTATTGCATTCTAATTTGGTTATCCATTCTTTTACTTAACACTTAACCTACCGGCCCGTTTTTTCCAAAATTGCTCTGAATTACCGGGCCGTTTTGGGTGGTTTCAGAACAACAGGGGTTATTTATTTTAGAAATTAATTGTGA